>OZ012706.1:54873837-55008100 GCA_963942595.1 Cylloceria caligata | reverse complement strand
GGTAAGACAATATCGATTATTCTGCACACGATGTTTTTTATTCATCAGTGCGTTCAATTAAATAGCTGTTTTATTCTTTTTTCAGAAGTACACTATGATGACAACACCCACAGCGAAAAATAATTCAAAAACGATATTACGAGTGATAATACAAATTAATTCCGTATAGTGATAAAAATTAAATTAACGGTGAAGGAATCTCCGAGCGTGGATTACCTGTTTAGTATTGATTAATTTAAAAAATACCTGATCTTACTGTCTCTTATTTTTATAGCATAATAATTAGAGAATTATAATTGAAATCTTTCTCTCTCTCTCTCTCTCTCTCCCTCTCTCTCTCTCTCTCTGTGAGGGATCATATTCTATATCTTTTACTGCAGAGCAAGCGCTTTGCAAGGAGCACAGTGCAGGGCTTGAAAACCGCTTTCGTTGCATTCAAAGTAATGTATACCTAGTTATGATTCATAGGAGGGTTTTATCTTTATGCCAATATAAAAAAACAATAAAAAGCAATATGTATCCGCGATACGGCAAGGATTTTAAGCGACGCGTTTTGGTGCCTAGTAATGTTTGTCGAGAGTGTGATGAGCGTGTTCCTGCGTACACTGGAAATGTGCGATGCATACGACGATCTGGAAGAGCTCCTACATAGCGTGTATTTAGTGGCACGTCGTGGAAAACCCATTGAACTTGGGGAGCTGTATATCGGAATGTCCTGTATAGTGCCTCGTTTCAATAGCGTTGTCCGCGGCGAAGTGATTTACCCGGACTTTGATGGGTACTGCGAGGTGTTGTTAGTCGATTTCGGCGAAGCTATTTACATCGCCTGGTCTCACCTATTTCATCCGGAGCCTCTAGCAAGTATGCTGCCGGCTCTTGTCATGGAGTTTTCAATATACGGGCTCGAACGCGTGGATGTTGCAGGTATTGGTCAGCTCGTCGAAGAAGCGTGCGGTAGAGATGACTTGATCGCTATCATGATGCGACTTCTTGCCGGCGATAGCGTTCCGCGGATTCGATTATCGAACGGTGAGCGCGTGGACGTGGCAACTGTTATTATAGGAGCCCTCGGTGCTGAGATAGATATCGGCTACGATATCGATGCCGTGGACGAGGGCTTTGACGAGGATATAGTAATGAATTAAAGACACGACGCTGTGCGTGTGTATGTGTGTGTGAGAGAGAGAGAGTACATTCGAGAGACAGGAGTTTAAAATCGATTTGGCAGGAGGGTAGATGCCTACAACAGCTGCGGTGGTGAGTATATAATTTTATTCATTTTTCCAAGTATGTGTACACCTTTGCTCCATCCTGCTCTTATCTCTACTCTTCCTTGTTCACCAAGGTACCCACACCACCTCACTTTACCACCCCCACGTTACCGACACTGGTCAAGCAGAGTGAGTAGCGCGGCGGTGGAAAAGTGAAATGGTGGGGGTAGCCGCGTGGTGGGGGAAGGAGTGGGGATAGGAGTGGGATGGAGCAAAGGTGTACACATACTACTTGTTTGTGTGGAAGAACTGATTCGCAGTATGAACGAATCATGATTGTAATGATTAAATGGAGCAAATAATAATTCAAAATAATAAGTGTTCTTACATCCATCCGGTCCCAGATTTGTGGCGAAATTAAAGAGAAGCTCGACGAAGATTTCATATTCCTGATTGGCTTATATATATATATATGTATATTGTTTATTTACTTATATATTAAAAATTTATTTCAGAGTAAGGAATAAAAATAAATCGAAGAGCTATATACATATATATAGATATTGTAGATAAAACAGAGAATTCAATTTACAATTGAATTACATCATGATGCTTAAAATTCTTTAAAACGTCCGTTAAAGTAGTTTAAAAAAATGTTCGGCGTATGCGTGCATTTATGTACGTGCGTGCACGTGTCCGTGTAAAATAGTAAAATACACTGCGTTCGACGTAATTTTCTCGATAATCGTTTACAGATTCTTTAGTTGTCTTATTTACTTAGCAATTTCATTGTTAAGTGATTTATTTCCATACTCGTACCCACTTAATACATGAGGGTAATAAATCGCGCATTTCATTAATTCGACCATTCAAGATATATAATTATTCCATTCATCCGATCATTCAACGTATAAAAATCTTGGTTAATCGCGAGCATGAAAACCTGTTGTTTACGAATTGAACAGTTTTTTTCTATCAGAATTTATGCTCTCTATTGTTTGATACTGTGAATCACAAGATCGAATAATAAAACAAGGGATTTCCTTCATGAAATCCGTGTTGAAAAGAAAAAAAGAGTTATTTTTGCGCCCGGAATTTTGAGTCGAAATATAACCAATTTCTCAAAAAGCGCAATCGTGAGGCCAATTATCCATCATGAGGAATGCATTGAAGCAACGTTAGGCGACCCGCCTAACGAACGACAATTTTAATTGCGAATACTTGAGCAGCGCAAAAGAATAGATAGAAACTTTGAAAAGAATCATCATTTTATAGCGGTTATCATTATTGATGCATATTGCCTAGAGAATTTGGAAAGCCAGTTAGGTCGCGCTAAACAAAAAAACTTATAAATACTGTCTATGTCTAAATACTAGGTATGTCGACGTGGATATCAAGGCTCGTTGACCGGTCGAGCGACATCGGTGACAAAAGATTCAAAGTCATCACTCGGGAATGTCCCCTCGTCAAAAACAGCGGGCCAGCGATCAGCTGACCCCGCCTGGCAGCGCTGAGAACTGCAGGGTACGGCTGCGGCAATCTAAAACAATACGAAATTACATTGAATTAAAAATGAAAGGATTAAAGAAAGGAGAAGTAGGTATAAAAGACGCTGCAAAGAGGCAGGAGCCTCTTCACCGGCGAAAACCTCTAGACGAAACAGATCTCGCCTGCTATGCAAAAGCAGCCCGATCCAAAATAGCGAATCAAGTCTAAAAAATCGATAGAATTCAGGATAAAAGTGCGTGTGAATTGTAAAGCAAACTGCTCAAGTCAGCTCAAACCAGTTAAGAAATAGAGTTGAAGCTAGCGAATCTCTAAGGATAATTTAGGAACTATAAATTAAGTTTTATTAATTAAGGAAATATATACTAGAAAATTAAGTAATCGATAGAAAGCAGGGAATATCAGGCAGCAGCCGAGATAAGTGGTCTGAAGAAGACCCTTTAAGGGATAGTAGGCTATTAAGAAAGTAGGCTATTAAGAAAGGGATAGTAGGCTATTAAGAAAGTAGGCTATTAAGAAAGGGATAGTGGGCTATTAATTAAGTAGGCTAATGATAAATTAACTAGTGTTCAGTTTTGACGCCTACCAAGCACACACTCAACTCATACACACGCTACACTCACAATCATCTGACGCCTCGCGTCATATGGTATAGCTCGCAGGTATGTTATATCGATTTATCGACCGCGCACTCAAGCATATTGTCCATCTGCTCACATCCTCGATCGAAGCTCACTCAAGCGGCCAACGCTGTTAGCGTGACCCCATCGGCAATACCACTCACAAGGCTCGCCTTCCATCGCTGACAGCGAATCACAAGCAAGCTGTGACGCACGTCCGTCTTCTTGATACTCTGCCTCATGGTCGACGGGTGTGGCCATTGTTCTCACTCGAGTCGCTCGCAGTACACGTTCCCGCGTAAACTCACAGAGATATTCATTCGTTCCACTCACTTTTGTGCGCATTCAGTATTTTAGTGTAGTACATTCTTGATCAAATCACCCGTGTGTAAAATCAGTGTCAGTGCGAATCACAGCAAATCAACAGGACTAGTGCAGCACTTACATAACCGTCAACGGCGTGGTTCGCTCGTTGGCAGCAGAGACGCCATTCTGCCTCGCACCGTTCATTGGCGTCAGGACACTCACCAGCCTGCCGTGTGGCTTTACTAGAGCTCTACAACCAGACCTTATCACCAGGATCAACCACACGGAATCAATAAGTCAACTCAGGAGCCTGAGAACCTACTCACCACCAGTACATCAACACGCAGGCCAGACAAATCACAGTATATATTTGTTATATTCACCAGGTATTTTTTATGCAATCACTGTTATATAATTTAAATAAACATTGAATTTATTATTGTTAATTACTGAGTGCATTTAATTATTTATACTTGTCACCAGGATCCTAAATCTTACTATTCGCATCTGTCACTCGACATGCTACGTGTGAATGTATCGACTTGCTACCTGTCGACAGATTAAAAATAATTTCAAACTCAGTCTCACACTCATTATCATACATTTTTTTGGTCCTTCGAGCCGGATATAATTTACTCACACTCATTATCATACAACTAGGATTATAGAGAATTAAGTACCATATGAATCAGTCTCGGCGTAGCGGTCAATTCGTAAGACCATCTACTAAATCGGAGGAGGTGCTTATCCAAAATTTGTCAAAAGACACAGGAGCGTATTGCAGAAAAAAAAGGAAAGGAGATTTGCGACATTCAAGAATAATTACAGAAAGAATTAGGATACTGTGGACCCTATAAAATAGAAATAAGTATTTGCGACGCACAGGAGAGAGATACTTTCAGAGTAAACTTGGAGAAAAATGTTAAAGGACGATAAGTAATTGGGAGAAATTTAAGGTTTACTGTTAAATATGATCCAAGAAAATGCAATTACAAGAACTAAAGGCCAGCAAAACAATAGGAGTGAGAAAGTCTAGTCTACAAGCTCCGCCAAGCATATCGAGCTGGAGCGACACAGCTTTCCAGGACACCAAGGAAGAAGAGAAAAGAAACATAAATTATTCACCAATTCGAAGATTAAATTGAGGAAATTCAAGGGGGTCGAGCCATCGAACAGATCCATCAATTCCCGTCCATCAAATGAATAAATAAAAGAGTGAAACATTAAAAAACCCAACCAAGGTACACATCACTACCTAAAAAGGACATAACTGGTGTCTCAGAGGTCCTGTTACGTCCAAGTAACATGAGAAATTGCCCTGTTTTAGACCTTAGCTACGGCTAATTAGTCTGGGATACGGGCTCGGTGATTTGATCGTTAAAGATTTGAATTTACGAAGGGGTTTGAGAATGATAAAGAAAATGTAAATGGTGAGTTCCTGTTTGACAACCGGGAGTTCGAATGAAAGAAAAAGAGGTGTTCGCGGTGGTCCGCGCAACACCCTTATTTTGGGGGAGGATAGGAATTCGCGGTGGTCCGCGCAATTCCCTGGTTAAATTGAGAGGAAATAGAGTTCGCGGTGGTCCACGCAACACTATCGTAAGGGAGGAAAAATAGCGTTCGCGGTGGTCCGCGCAACACTATCGTAAGGAAGGAAAAATAGCGTTCGCGGTGGTCCGCGCAACACTATGGTAAAGGAAAAATTTAGAATTCGCGGTGGTCCGCGCAATTCTATTGGAGAGATGGAAGTTAGAGTCCGCGGTGGTCCGCGCGACACTATAGTGAAAGGGAGAGAAGGTGGTTAGAGTTCGCGGCGGTCCGCGCAACTCTAGATAATTTCGAAGACTGAATTTAAATTTACTCTTTACTAGAGATTCGAAAAATAGCGGAGAGCTGTACAATGTTCCAGCTTGTTCCGGTGTCGTTTGAATATTTTACAAGAACTGACCTTTAGAGCACAATTTCGCTCTTTTTATACTAGTGTTTATGCTATCCTTGTCTAAAATTAGGGGTTGGAGAGGGCAAGTTCTTTGGCATCTCATTGGCTTGAACTTACCGTCTTCCCTTTCCTAATTTTCCAGATAGTTGGGGAGAATAGCTCTTATCTCTATATGTTCAAGGTCCATGTCATCCGCCTTCCGTTAGCTCTAGCGCCAGGGCCACCACTCAGGGTGTGCTCTGGTGCCCGAAGGGTAGTCGGATGCTAGGCGCAGTGTGGTGGAGTTACGGGGACGTAACACCTCCCTTCTGAGATCAAATGTCGGGTTATAAGTGTATTCGACATTTGAAATTTGAAAGAATGGAATGAAGCTCTTAAATGTAGCTTAAATTAAGTGATAAATGCGATAAGATTCTATATAATTATAGTCGTGATCAAAATAGTAATCCCGATCGTGCTAACATGATGCTTGTTGTTGAGGTTGATGTCAGCCCTTCAAGGAGAATGGACCGGCAGAAGAGTGTCCTGGAGTTGTTATGGCTGCCGTCTGTTGTTGGCCCCGCTCCGCTTCAACTTGAGGGGTGGATACATGTATTGCCAAGAGTTCGTGGTCTTCGTTTGGTCCCGTTGCTGGTTCCGGTGGTTCATTTAAATTCCTTTTTAAATGGAGTAAAAGGTGCGTTACGGAATCCCAGATTGCTCCGATAAGGAATAGCGACCATCCGTATACGGTATGAAGTGCATAACCGTGGATGATCGTGTCTACGATGAGTTTTATTATTCGAATTAGAAGTATGATCCCGATGAGGCCAGCGCTTGCGGTACCAAAGAACATGAATCGACTCCACATGTTGTCCCAAACAGAGTCGACGAGATTCTTTAGCCCATCTGTTCCCAGCATTTTTGAAAATGCAAGGTCTTGGTTGCCAATAGGTTGGCCAGTGATGCCTCGCGCAATTGTGTTAAGCACTGCTGGTTTCTCCACTGGGAACATAATGTGATCTCTGAGCTTCTCGAGATCTTCTTGATTATAGATGCCGCTGGTTGCCAAGGATGCTGGACTAGTATATGTCCATGTTGGTTTGGTCATCGGCTTGATGATAGTTGGTGGTAGACTTTGGACTGGTCCTGGTAGGAGTTTGTACCAGGCGTCTCCCAAAAGATATTCAGATGGTAACAAAACGTCACACGTAATTTCTATGCCTGTTTGCATGATGATGTGAGTACGTGGTGACAGAAATAGGTTCTGGTTACCTCTGGAGATCGGGAGTTCGTGGTAGCAATTTTCGGTTCTCCGTACCTTCACGTCTACTGGAATGCACTTGATGATGTGGGCGACTTCTCCGGCAATTACTGCCATGTATCCAGGTCCCTTCATGAGATGATAGGCGAATTCATCCGGGGATTGTGTTGCGATGATGAGGGCGTTCTTCAACACTTGCTGCTCCAGATTGCATCGTTGTGTCAGCACGTCGAGGTACAATTGATTTATTTGATTTCGAATGTGTTTTTCGACGAATACAAATTTAGAGTTTACATAGGCGAATATGTCTAAATTTTCTACAGCTATTGGTTTTGGTTTAGCGAAAGTTTCTCCCCTTCTGGTTTCAAATATTAGTAATTTCGGATGTTCTGTGCGTATTAACGTGTAACCGCATAGTGGTTGTTCAGATTTCTTAGTTAATGCGAATGTTATGTCTTGAGTTGAAAGTGTGTAGACTGTTTGAGTGTAGCTATGTCCGACATCTTTAATTTTCTTTGCCATTCCTTCATACAGTACATCGTACCGATTGAATTTGCAATTATCTGAGGGAAGTGAATTCCAAAAAGTTTGTCCACCCTTAAGGTCTACACAATCTTGATTTGTTAATAGGCACGTCATTCCTGATCTTAGATTTATGTGATTAGTATTTAGATTTACTGCTGCATAATATTCTACGGGAGTGATTTTTACAGATGCTTGTACTACTACATCGTCCCAGCTTCCATAAGGGTCTGAGTATTGCGCACCATAACAAGTCCCGTCATTCTTAATCGAGCCTGCTAAGGATATGCTTCGTGTTGCGGTTTGATTTTTACATAGTTCAGTTATCAGAGAGTTTCCAATTTTTAAAATGCCTGTTAAATGCATCTGCTTACATGCGTCTCGATTTACATCTGCTAGATATTCTAATTGTCCGTGTGCTACTACTGAGATGTGCGAGCTCATACCGCAGTGGTATATCACTCGATGGATTTTTACTTTACATTGGATAACTTTATTGTTGATAAATTCGTTCAGTTGTAGCACTAGGATATACACGGGAGTCGCTACTATCTCTGGTCTCTTTATATCGCGGTCGCCTACGTCGATTAGAGAAAGTGTGGTTATATTTAGTTTCGATGATCCGCAATCGTATCCGATTATTCCCATTGTACCTGCTACCACACCTAGCAGTATCAGGAAGGTCAATGTTCCCTTGATCATGTTGCAACACGATTTGAATATTCAATTTTCTTTCTTCTATTATATTTGTTTAATTATTTATTTATTTATTTATTGACTTATTTGTTTGTTTATTTTGTTATTTATTGTTTAGTTAAGCTGGAAAAGAAAAATATACATATATAAATTGAATTTACTGCTCCGTCGTTTTCGTTGTTGAAATGTAAGAATATTTCAGTCTGTTTATGTTGACAACACGAGGTTTCCGCTTTATTTGGATTTTGACATTCCCTTTTGGGAGTATTTCTAAAACCTCGTGAGGTCCAGTATAATGATCTTCAAATTTTCCTGGCTTAGGCCCCTTTAGTAAAAAGACGAACTCACCGACCCTAAGTGTCTGAGGATTAATTTTTCTGTCATAGATTTCTTTAGATTTGATTTTTGCATTGATTAAATTACCTCGCGCTAAAACTTGGAGTTTGTATAGGCGAGTTACTAATTTAGTAAGATAATCGTCGTATGTGTTTTCTTCTTCATTCGTTATCGGATCGCTCGATGGAAGTCTTGCTAGTCTACCGAATACTAGTTCGAATGGTGTATGTCGAGTACCTTCGTGAGTACTTGTATTATATGAAAAGGTTGCCAATTCTAACCAATCGTCCCATTCTTGATCTTGGTTTGCAAATTGTTTAAGATATTCTCCTAATACATGATGAGATCTTTCAATGGATCCGTTTGACTGGGGATGAAATGCTGTTGTTTTATATTGTTGAATTTTAAATCGTTTGGCTAAACTCTTTAATACCTTGCTGAGGAAATTGCTACCTTGGTCTGTTAGAACAGATCTCGGAGCGCCGAAAGTGCAAATAAATCTTTTTACTAAAGCATTACTTATAGTCGTTGCTGTTGCATCCTGCAGTGGAATTGCTAACGTGTATTTTGTCAACAGGTCTTGAATAGTTAGTATATAAACATTCTCGTCTTTGGTTTTAGCTAAAGGACCTACGATATCCATTGCAACCTTATCGAAAGCTACACCGGGCGTATCCGTTATGATCATCGGGTTTCGATTTTTAACTCTAACTAATTTTTTTAGTTGGCACCCTAAACAATTCCTAACGAATGCCTGTATGTCCTTTTTTATATTTTCCCAACAATAACGGTGCCTGATTCTACTGAATGTTTTTGATACCCCCTTGTGTCCTCCGAGTGCTGAACAATGTAATTCTTTAATAATCTCGCTTCGTTTAGACTGTTCGACGTATTGAACTGCACCTGTACAGATTATTATTTTTGTAAATGTCGATTGACCTAGAGAGTGTAGGTGACTTCTAATTATCTTCCAATCTATTGATTCTACTTCATTTGTTTTTGCTATGCTGATTGTTTTTAATTGTAATTTATTAGCTAGTTCGCCGAGACTACACAATGATTTTTCTATATCTGATACTACAGCTGAGAGGCCTTCTTCAAATCGCCGTATCGGTAACGCTATGTGGATTTTACTGCCGTATTCTTTCATCTGCGCTTTTCCCGGCTGTAAGTCATTAAACCTTGGTAGTTCGTTGCGTGTTTGGAGTTGAGTTGAGCCTATATCACATGGTTCTCCCGAGGTGTAGATAAAATACGTATAATTGTCCTTCCTCATGAACAGTTGGTCTCTGGATTCGAATACATTTCGAGGATCCGGTGTGGTTCCCTGTTCCCTTCTCTTTTCTGGTTCTGAGGTTGATTCCTCGATCTCGCTATCGCTGCTCGATGATTCTGTATCGGTAAGTTGGTTTGTAATTGCGTCAGTTTCTTCGTGTTTGGTCTGTTTAGGCCGCTTAGGTTTGTTTTTACGTTTACCGATGCTTTCATTCTCTTGGGTTGGTTCAATTTGCGATATTTGTTTGTCGAGTTCATCTCTTAACCTTTGAGGTTCTCGTTTATTTCGTTCACTTCTTCTTAAGGGTTGTTCGTTATTACTCCTTGATTCTGGGTTTTGATGGATCTCCGCTTGGGTTGTAATCTGATTTGGTCGTTCTTTATTAGCCCCTGATTCCGGTTCTTTCGTCGATTGTCTATTACCCTGAACGGTATGGACATTCTGTGGTTCGACAGGGTTTCTGGATAGAGCGTCTGCATTTACATTTATTTTCCCTGCCTTATAGACGACATCGAAATCGTACAGGCCTAATTTTAGTCTCCATTTTGATACTCGTGAGGCTGGATCCTGTGAGTTTTTAAACCATACGAGAGGTTTGTGGTCTGTGACGACCGTGAATTTGCGTCCATATATATATGGATGGAGTTGTTTGACCGCGTAGACAATTGCCAAAGCTTCCTTTTCGTATGTTTCGTATCGTTTCTCCGCGTCGTTCAAGGTTCGAGAGATGTATGCGATGGGTAAATCCTTTCCGATTTCCCCTTGAGATAGGATACCCCCGATGGCGTATCCTGAAGCGTCCGTCGTGACGAGAAAAGGTCGAGTGAAGTCTGGATGTTGAAGTATAGGTTCTTTGCAGAGAGCATCCTTCAAATATTGAAAAACTAACTGTTCCCTGCTTCCCCATGAAAATGTTGTATCCTTTTTTAACAAATCTGTGAGAGGTTTAGCGATTTTCGCGAATCCCTTAATGAAACGTCGATAGTATCCGGTTAAACCCAAAAATTGCCTTACTCCCTTAACGTTTCGGGGGGCCGGATAACCTTTTACTGCTTCGATTTTCCTTGGATCAGGTTTAATTCCGTTTTCTGTTATTAAATGTCCCAAGTATGCGACTTCCTTTCGTAGAAATTCACATTTGTCGGGCTGTAGCTTTAGATTAGCCTCCTTGAGGCGGGATATAAGCTTCCTATACTTGATTTCGTGTTCCCGAAGCGACGATGCGTATATTACAATGTCATCTAAGTAGACGAAAAGTTCCGCGCCTTGCAAACCACATAATACGCGGTCCATTAGTCTCTGGAACGTCGCTGGAGCATTTTTCAAACCAAATGGCATTCGAGAAAATTCATAATGGCCAAATGGCGTAGAGAAAGCTGTTTTATGTGCATCTTTTGGATTTAGATTTATTTGATGGAAACCTGATGCGAGATCGAAAACCGAGAAGTATTTCGCTCCTCCGAGTTGGTCTAAAATATCGATTATATTTGGGAGGGGATATGAATCTCCGATTGTTTTTTCGTTCAGCATTCGAAAGTCTAACACCATTCTCCATCGTTTATTACCGTGGCGGTCTGGTTTTTTTTGAACAATCCACACTGGACTGTTATAAGGAGATTGTGAAGTTTTAACTATTCCTTCGTTATAAAGTTCTTTCACTTGTCGCGTTATTTCGTCTTTGTGAATTGGGGGATACCGATATTGTCGTGTATTAATCGGGTGATCGTCAATTGTGGTAATGGCATGTTCCATCTTGGTAGTCGCACCCAATTTATCTCCCGGGATGTGATATTGGTCCGAACTTTCTTCGAGTAACTTGTTTATACTTTCGCGTTCTTCTGAATTTAGGTGATCGAGACGGAGTAGTTCCTTTATTTTTTCTATTTGATTCTTTTTCTCTTCTTTTAATGACGCAATTGTCATGCAACTAACGTCGGGTTTGGTGGATGTTGTTGATTTATTAGATTTAGAGGGTTCGACAACATCGATGGTTGCCTTACTTTCTTGAGTATATTTTTTATTTGACGCGGTTGTCGTGCAATTCGCGTCGGATGTAGAGGATTTTGTGGAATTAGAAGGTTCGACAATTTCACTGACTGTCTTACTTCCTTGATACATTTTTTTATTTGACGCGGTTGTCGGGCAATTCGCGTCGGACTTAGAAGATTTTGTGGAATTAGAAGGTTCGACAATTTCACTGATTGTCTTACTTCCTTGATTTGATTTTTTATTTGACGCGGTTGTCGGGCAATTCGCGTCGGATTTAGAAGATTTTGTGGAATTAGAAGGTTCGACAATTTCACTGATCGTCTTACTTCCTTGATTTGATTTTTTATTTGACGCGGTTGTCGTGCAATTCGCGTCGGATTTAGAAGATTTTGTGGAATTAGAAGGTTCGACAATTTCACTGATTGTCTTACTTCCTTGATTTGATTTTTTATTTGACGCGGTTGTCGTGCAATTCGCGTCGGATTTAGAAGATTTTGTGGAATTAGAAGGTTCGACAATTTCACTGATTGTCTTACTTCCTTGATTTGATTTTTTATTTGACGCGGTTGTCGTGCAATTCGCGTCGGATTTAGAAGATTTTGTGGAATTAGAAGGTTCGACAATTTCACTGATTGTCTTACTTCCTTGATTTGATTTTTTATTTGACGCGGTTGTCGTGCAATTCGCGTCGGATGTAGAAGATTTTGTGGAATTAGAAGTTGTGTTTTTAGATTTTTCTTCGAATTCTTGTAATGTCAGAGTTGGCACTATTATTTCAATTTCCTCTTCCCTGGTATTGTATACTTGGGTATACGCGATACCTTGCTGGTTCGTAACTAGAGCTTTACCGAAATAAATGCCATCTCCGATTTTAATGCGAGGGAGGTAACCTTCAGAGATTTCTTCGTTTTTTATTCTGACATAGAAGGTTGGAGCTGATCGCGCTGGAATTATTACCGTTTCCGGGCTAGTGAAGTTAATACGCCTGTCCCTCCAATATAAACGGTGTCCCTTATAATCGATTGTTGCCTTAAATCTCTGGTAGAACTCGTTTCCCAGTATTCCAGCCTGTTCGATGGGGAAATCCTCTTTAACTATGTGGAATACGACTGAACATCCTAAGATGTTTACAGAGAGTGACCCTAAGGTATCTACTGGATTCGTCGTTATTCCGTGTAGCTCGAGAATATCCGTTGCATCTACTATGGCACCTGGTTTGACCGATTTTTCTTTTATGAGGTTTGGCTCGGATCCCGTGTCAACTAATAAAGTTGTTGGTGGGTGTAAAGTTGAGGACTCTATTATAATTGTCGGAGGACGACAGCGCCGTTTTAAATTAACATTAGCTAGTCGGACTCGTCTCCTGGCTGCGTTTCGCTTATCACCAGAGCCTTGCGAAGGGCTGCTTTTGTTTGTGTCTCCGGATGAGCCCCGGTTATCGGGAGACTGTTGGAGTTTCCCTGCGCCTTCTGTTTGTTTATATATTCCCGTCTTCTACATTCGTCGATAGTGTGCCCGTCGCGTTTACAATACCGGCACGATTTTTGGGTCTGTTTATTATCTTCAGTCCGTCTGTCTCGCGGGTTGTATACAGCTTGAGCGGGTGGCCGACCCTTATCTTGAGAGGGCCCAGCCGCTTGGTTCCTAAACCAACACGTGTCCGCCGCGTGGCCCGTTCGGTTACAAATTCTGCAGATTACTATGTTTTTCTGTATTGCTGCTACATTTTCTTTACGTGGCGCTGGTTTATCTACGCGTTTGGAATTTCTTAACTCGTTTATGGCCTTCTGTTTTCTATCTACTTTAATAGCGTCCGTCCCGGCGGCGGTCAATGTTGCATAAGTGGGCTTCATTCTTATTTGTATTTCGGGTTTAAGCCCGTCAAGAAAACTTTCTATGCATTCGCTCTCCGTGGCGGTCCTATCTGCGTCGCTTATTTCTTCGTTGTTATTGCTTTTATGTGCTTCGATTATATGATTTCCGATTTCGCGTACCCGATTTATATATTTAATTATATCCTCGTTTTCTAACTGTACTAACGTCCCAAGTTCTCGTCGTACCTGATTTACTGATTTTGCGGGAGAATATAATTCTTTTAAATATTTGGTTAATTCATTTAAAGTATTAAATTTAACTCCTTGTATCGAACTTTTTGCTTCTCCTATAATTTTCGTTCTAATTAACCTGACTAAGTTTTGTTCTACATTTGAGGGAAGCATAACTAGAGCTTCCTCACAGCTTTCAATAAATTGGTATATGGGAATATTTGTCCCGTCGAATTTAACAACAACTTCGACTGCATCCTTAAGGGATACCGTTTGTGAAGTTCCTATAGGCATGTCTACTTCTTGTGTTGTGCCTTCGTTGGATGTTGTGGATAGATTGTCGTCGCTGTTATTTTCTTGTGTAGGTAAAGGTGGAGGATTTAGATTAGAGGCACTCGACGGGTTGTCAACAGTTTGAATTACAGGATTGGTTTCACCCTTTTGCGGTGAATGCTCAATTGGCATGATTTGACCAAATTACCGTTAGTATCCCACCGCTGTCACCAAAAAGGTATGTTACGTCCAAGTAACATGAAAAATTGCCCTGTTTTAGACCTTAGCTACGGCTAATTAGTCTGGGATACGGGCTCGGTGATTTGATCGTTAAAGATTTGAATTTACGAAGGGGTTTGAGAATGATAAAGAAAATGTAAATGGTGAGTTCCTGTTTGACAACCGGGAGTTCGAATGAAAGGAAAAGAGGTGTTCGCGGTGGTCCGCGCAACACCCTTATTTTGGGGGAGGATAGGAATTCGCGGTGGTCCGCGCAATTCCCTGGTTAAATTGAGAGGAAATAGAGTTCGCGGTGGTCCGCGCAACACTATCGTAAGGGAGGAAAAATAGCGTTCGCGGTGGTCCGCGCAACACTATCGTAAGGAAGGAAAAATAGCGTTCGCGGTGGTCCGCGCAACACTATGGTAAAGGAAGAATTTAGAATTCGCGGTGGTCCGCGCAATTCTATTGGAGAGATGGAAGTTAGAGTCCACGGTGGTCCACGCGACACTATAGTGAAAGGGAGAGAAGGTGGTTAGAGTTCGCGGCGGTCCGCGCAACTCTAAATAATTTCGAAGACTGAATTTAAACTTACTCTTTACTAGAGGTTCGAAAAATAGCGGAGAGCTGTACAATGTTCCAGCTTGTTCCGGTGTCGTTTGAATATTTTACAAGAACTGACCTTTAGAGCACAATTTCGCTCTTTTTATACTAGTGTTTATGCTATCCTTGTCTAAAATTAGGGGTTGGAGAGGGCAAGTTCTTTGGCATCTCATTGGCTTGAACTTACCGTCTTCCCTTTCCTAATTTTCCAGATAGTTGGGGAGAATAGCTCTTATCTCTATATGTTCAAGGTCCATGTCATCCGCCTTCCGTTAGCTCTAGCGCCAGGGCCACCACTCAGGGTGTGCTCTGGTGCCCGAAGGGTAGTCAGATGCTAGGCGCAGTGTGGTGGAGTTACGGGGACGTAACAGTCCCACCACCACGAAAAGACACACAAATGGTCAACGGAGACGGCACAAACACTTTTAGGATGGAACGTGGACAAAAAACGAGGTTGAAACACAACATTTTCCATTTTTCGTGAAATTAAGGTGACCTGAGCGTCGATCCCGCATCCACCACAGCAGCAGTGATGCTAGATGAGGGAAATTTGTTCCCTTTTGGGTACCCTCTCCATTGGGTCTGCTTTAGGGCTCACAGCGCGCGCACCCGGCGCACCAACCAATCAGCAGTCAGGCAGCGCGGACGTCTCTCACTACGCTGCGCGCTGTTCAAACGTTCAAAGTACAAAATCAACGAATGCAATTATCAACTGTACTATTATTTATGTGTACTCTTAATCGATGAATAAAATGTTTGTTTTCATTAATTAATGAAATTGTCGATCTTTTAATGTGTTTTTCATTAGTATTTGTAAGAAATTCATGACGTTGCAACGGTTTTTCAGTAAGCATCGGGAAAATAAATCTTGTAGTGTCAATGACATGGATACTTAGTAGGTCGTATAACGAAATTTTTCGATTTTGTCATTTTGTCGCAACAATTCACTTTTCAAAAGTGAATCGTCGCGAGAAAAAAAAAATTCGATTTGACTAGCTCGAGATTTAAATCTGCTATTTTCGGATTATCGGTCTGGAATGCAACTACTACGTTACCCAGCTTCTCTGGCATTTGATGTTGCACTATCAATATCACTTATCCGTGCTGACGTTAATATCGTTAATCATGTGCATTTTCGCACATCAACACATAACTGCTTTATGACAGTATAGCCTGTCATTTTATAGATTCTGCTTTGCGCGGAATGAGCATCCAGTATAGTAACGGCACCCTCACCCGTGATTAAAGGGTACACTGAGAAAATAATTTATTCAATATTAACAAATCTTGAGCTGGATATGGCGAAATAAATGTTTTATTATTATATTTATATTAAAGTGGAGCCAAATAAGATTTTTTAATTGTTAGCAAATGTTTTCTAACTTTATTTGACCCAAACCAATATTATTTAGCCCAACTAAAATTTGGTAATGATAACTAAACATTTATTCTACCATACCCAACTCTTGATTCGTTAACATGAAATAAATTTTTCAGAGTACTTGCGTTAATGATGCAATCACAGTCCAAATATTGTTTCGTATGCGCTTAGCAGGAATCAGACGAATCAAAATGTGTAGAGCATGGTATTTTTGTCACGACAATGCAGACAAAAATAAAATTGTCGCGAAAAAAAATGTATCAGCTCGAGTGCTAACACTGCGTTAGGGAACTTCTTGGGATTAAGTATTGCACTATTAATATCGCTTATCCGTGCTGACTTTAATATCGTTAATCATGTAAGTTTTCCGACATCAGCATTTAACTTCTTGGTGGCAGCATGGTCTGTCATTTTATAGATTCCAATTAACTGCAACCGATAACAGCGAACATTTTCAGTTGTGGAAGGGTGATGATCAACAGTCAACCGTCGCCGGTCGAGGTTCAGTATAGTGCAGCTTAATTGGTTATGGTATATAAATAAATACTTAATAGATAAAAGCTTTCATTATTGTCAAGTCGCGAGTGTCAATTCTTTCAATCGGTATTTAGTGAATCGAGTTGAAATTTACAATGGATTCGGTGGATTATGGTGCTGGAGCCAGCACTTGAGAGGACGTTCAAGGAGAGTCACCGGCAAAACGAGTAAGAAGAAAATCTTTTAAAAATCACTGGCTAATAATGCCCGAGTTTTCTGGCTGGTTACAAGCAGTGCAGAATGATTCTGAGAAATCGTTCTGCACTGTCTGCCAGAAAACTTATAAGTGTGGCAAAAGCGAGATCCTGAAGCGAGATATTTTTAAAATTACAAAGTTTTCAGTGCTCGTCGATGAGAGCACTGACACCAACGACCCAAAATCCCTGTGCGTTTTAGTTTAATTTGTATCGCCCGACACTGAGACAGTAGTCACCCCGCTGTTCGAATTAGTAGAATTAAAAGCTGTTAACTATTCGACTGAAAATTTATACGCGGCCTTTAAATTTTGCTTGGAGTCAAAAGGGATCCCTATTGCTAACATTGTCGGCATGGCATCTGACAATGCATCGGTAATGACGGGGATACATAATTCATTTATGACTCGATTGCAATCGGACGCGCCTGGTCTTGTCGAATTAAATTGCATTTGTCATTCGTCTGCTTTAATTGCCAGTAAAGCATGTTCTAAGTTGCCTCGCTTCTGCGAAGATTTGATCAAAAGTATTGCTACGTACGTGTCCAGCAGCGCGAGACGTACTGCAGTACTTCGAGAGTTTCAAAAACTTTTAGACTGTAACGTGGCAAAATATTCAAGCGCTATGTCCTCCTCGCAAGACGGCTGCCAACACGATCTCGCAGGGCTGTAAGGAATAATCGCCGTACTCTATTTAATTATTTCCGTTTTTTTTGTATTTCTTTTTCTTAAATTGTACGACCGAATGACGGAGAGAAAGAGAAAGAAAGAGTACTGCACACACATCTTGACGACTTCGGGATCCAATCACCCCTTCGTAGGAAAAAGTATACAGATATTTTCCATTTCTCGCTGCCGGGAGATACCGCTGTCCGGCTCGACGTTCATCGGCAACCGATACGCTGCTATATATCATCTACTTGCAGCAGTCCAGCTGTCTCATGGGGTTCATCGGCCGAACGGACCTACTCTCAGTATTATCTATTGCTAATTTATGTGTCGTCCAGCTGAGGCGCTAGCCGCGGTCATCGAGCGACACCGATTCCCCCCAATTGACCGAGTTCGGCTCGCTAAGAGGGGATCATAGTTCACGGGCACGCGTGCCGACCGGACCTCAGGGCTTTTTCCCGGTTACCGTCGAGCGAACAGGACGTAGTAGCGAATATGATATCGTCCCACTCTACCGTTGGTTTCGTCAAAATCGGTCACCACCTATCGTGGGTACCAGGGTATATCCTCCGAAACGACGAGGAGTAAATCGAGGAGAGAATCTTGCGGCTCTGCTTTGAGTTTTCCCGGATCTATAAGGAACATCGCTGCAGCATCGCACCGGTGAGCTCTCTTACTCTCTACGGTCTTTCGTAATTTCTATTGCCGATATATATAAATGATAAATTAGAGCCTGGTCGTACCTGCGATTCTGATAGACCACGCACAGAGTACTATTCGTATCGGGACAGACTGCGTCGAGTAGAGTGTAACATCGAGATCGTTTGGCGGTTAGAGCCGGGAAGAAGTCACCTCGTTCGTTGTTCTTTTTTTGGTTACTGTTCTGTAGTCGTTTTGCTGTAAGGCCACGCGCGTGTTGGTACATCATCCCGTGGTCGGATTGTATTTGAGGGATTTGAATGTCATAGGCCGTGTCGCGGACTTTCAGGAATAATTAACACTTATAGATTTATATTATTGTATTCGTCTTATTTTATTTTATTTATCTCTCTTATTATATTGGACATTATTTTATTTCTGCGAATGCATGCAGTGCGTGCTCGGCCGTTGTCCCGTGTTTGTACTTGATCGCGAGGGATTAGTACGGTTCGAAGCGTATCTTGCTATGATAAATAGTTCGTTCGTTGTTTTCGTTGTTACTGTTCTGTAGTCGTGTGCTGTAAAGCCGTACGTGCGTTAGGCCGTTATCCCGTGTTTGCTTGAATGTGTGAGGGATTTGAACGGGATAGACCGACTCGCGGATTTTACTGGACAATTGATTTTATATTGACTTGGATTACTTTATTTATTTTTCTTATGCTGGACATTACTTTATTTTATTTTGTGAGCTTATGCAGTGCGTGCTCGGTCGTCGTTCCGTAATTGGAACTTGATCGCGAGGGATTGGTACGGCTCGAGACGTATCTCGCTTTGACTTTGGAGATCCTTTATCTGGAATAATTTAGGGATTGGTATCACGGCTATTTTTAAGTGGGTTATTTAATGAAGGTCTGCCTATTTTATTGGATCTAACCGTGGTTCATTTATCGTTATTTTTGTTCACGATACTTTCCCGATTTTGCTGCCTGCAATGTGATAGTTGGGAGATTCAAATCATCAAAGGCTTCGCGTACGTGACCTTCCGACGTCCCGTAGTTATAGTTGTTGGATGTATGTGGGATTAGTTCGGTGTAGGCCGTATCGCGAGCCGAATTGCGAGGCGACCTGTCAAGTTTACTTTGCGTGGCCGTGTTTTGGTCGTTTCCCACAACCGGCTGAATATAGATCGTGTATGAGAGAGAGTGAGAGTCGAGACGAATGCCGGGATAAAATATACTGCCAGAATAATTAAGTTTATGAATTGTTAAAGAGTTAATTTTACGGGATATTTTATTTATATTTTTCTTGGTCATTATTTGTGTTGGAAGACTAGTAGTCCTGGTAATTAAATAAACGATCTGCCGAGTGGCATTTGTAAATCCCGTACCTGCTATGTTGTTGGTGTTATTTATTTATTTTACCTCCTGATGTCATGTTATTAAGGTTCGGTTCTTGACTTTTTATTTTATTGTATATTTAAAGTTATCTATTGACTTTATTTTATAGTTGACTCATTTTATTCATTATTATTTATCTGTTTTATTCCCTGACGTCTTTTATTGGTTATTGATTTTATTTGTTTAGATTGATTTTATTTTATTAACGAATCTTATCGACTAATTTTATGTATGGGTTTTATGGACTTCTGACTACCTTGACAGTCCGAACTACCCACTCTGCCTCGAACAGCTGTAAGCGCCTGGGGCCCATCTCGAAAGAGTACATTGAAGGAAGGAGTAATAGCTTGGGCCAGCTATAGGTAACGTGGTGCGTTGAGGCACAAATTTACGTTACAAGACATAGAGAGAAAATTTTTTTTTTAATTGTCGGATACGAGATGGCTTTCGATGCAGAAATGCGTCGACCGACTCATAGAAAATTGGGATGTGTTAAAAATGTATTTTGTACTCGCCATCAATGAGGACAAGTTTAAGTCAGCAGAAATAATTTTGTCGAATTTAAGTAACGATGTTATTAAAGCATACTTGCTGTTCTTAAAATATGTTTTATCCATTTTCAATAGCTTCAATGCTCTCTTCCAGGAAAGAAAAGTGGTAATCAACCAGCTGGTAGCGAGTAGTAGGCAACTCATCGTGACATTCGGGTCCAACTTTTTGAAACCCGAAGTTCAGAAAGATCTTACGTCAGACACTCGTTACAAAGTTGTCGTTCGACCACGCAAATGAAATAAGACAAACTTGTTTAGAATTTTATATCACGGCTGTGACAGAGATGACTCGACGACTTCCACTTAAAAATTCAATTCTAGGCAATTTGCAATTTTTGACTCCTAGTATCGCTCTTCAAGTGAAGGACAGAGGAAGTGTTAAAGATTTATCTAATATTGCTGAGCGCTTTAGGACTTTCGACCTCGCAAAATTGACGTTCGAATGGCATTCATTACCCTCCTTTTTTACCGAAGAAGCAAAACAGAGATTCCTCACTCTCGAAGTAGATTCATTTTGGAAAGAGGTTGTGGAATTTAAGAACGTGTTGGAGGAACAAATGTTTTCCACTTTAGAAAAATTAGTACAAGCAGTATTGTCGCTTCCCCATTCGAACTTAGATGCCGAACGTATTTTTTCTATCGTTACCGATGTAAAGACAAAAAAACGTAATAAAATACGCCACAAGTGCCTGAACGCTATTTGACAACTTAGATCAGCTGTTCAAAGTGCAAACCTTACTTGTAAAACTTTTAAAGTACATTCTCCACACATCGAGCTTCGCTCCAATAACAATTTATATTCGACTGAAAAGCCGAACGTCAAATAAACAAGTTTTTCTTATCCAACTTGCGTGTTACCGATGAAAGTTTTTATCTCAACTGTAACGAATTTATTAAGAAGAGAAGAATTATCTGCTGTGGAAAGTGTGCACGAATGGGTTTGATGGGGGCAATTCGAGTGCTTACGGTGCTCTTCGTGAATGATACGCGGCAGAAACCAAATTCATATTAGATCATTGAGAAGTTAGTTGTCCACGGGCTGCCGTAGAGTAAGGCCCATCTTTTGGGGTCCACATTTTCTCTCTCTCTCGGAACGTCCTACTCATCGACGACGAACTCTTACGCTGCGTGTTGGAGACACTTCGATTTATCACGTCCTCAAGGATCTCTGCACCGACTACCAGGACCATTTCAAGGATGAGTAGAACGATTTCGTCATTGTATACGACAAACGAACTTTATTTCGCGCCAACTTTAATAATAAATTCTGTACTCGACGGTACGCCAATCAACAATAATCGTCCCGTATAATTTTGATTCTATTCTAATGAATGAGGAGTGCGTGCGCAATATAAATATATTATAATATTCTGTATTTTATTGAATGTAGGTCATGAATTGACTAAAAAGAAACGCTTACGTGATTACTTGATTAATGTAACATCTTCGTCATAACTTATACAATAAAGAATTATCTGATTCGATCATATTTGGGAAACCCACAATATTGTGTGGCTCATTTTTACTTAAACTGTCTTTATTCTACGTATTTTGTTATCAATGTCCATTTTCCCTTTAAAGGAATAATAAAATAAATAAGTTCGCTGACTTTACCATTTGTAGTTTGAAGGAAACAATAATAAGAAAATCAGGGAAATATTACACAACGTAATATCGGATAAATAAGTGAATATAATAAAAAGATTGATTGCTTAAACCAAATTACCATAATTTCTACGCGAAATAACTTGTGATATAACGACTAAATGGTTCCTTAAAACTTTGTGATATTAAAATTAAATAGTTCTTCGGGAATAAATCGGTCATGAAATAAATAAACAATATAAAAATATAAACACGAATAAATATAAATTTAAAAAAATTAATATCGTAATAGGTACGTTAAAAAACTGAATTATATTAATTTATTATTTATTAATTTAGAAAGATATAATATAATTCCGTTGATTATATATAGCAATTTATTTTTTTCCAAATTTGTAACTTGGCTTTTATTAACTTTTCATAACGCATTCCATTAACCTAAGACAAAAACAGAAATTTATTAATTTTTTTATTTGAAAACATTTTTTATTTTTTATTTGAACAGAAAATACTGTTCTTGCGAAATCATATTTTATTTGTTGCTCTTAGTTTAATGAAAAAATAAGACGTTTAATTGTTGGAGGGATGGAGAAAGATCTTTCCTGTGTCCGTATTTGCTTGGCTATACAAACACAGCAACGGCCCCACGGGTGGGTCCTTATGCAGTCCTTATGCTACCTCCACGTGGTAGGACCTGGGGCGTGAGTAGAGCATTACAATTTCTTTTTATTCAATAGATTGTAATGAACCTTTCATGTAAAGGACTACAATTTGGTGTTGGATATTGTAATGCTCTATTCATTTGCTGACGGCTGCAAAATTAGTGAGCGTTTCATATATTTCTTTACTTTCATCATTTATTTATTTATATATATAATATTTATATATATTCATTAAAAAATCTTCCATAACTCATTTCATAAAAGCCCGCGCAGTGGCTGTTGTGAAGTGGGTGGGGCGAGACAACGTAAAGCGCAATCGAGACGAGATTTGTTATGAGCGGCGCAAGCTTCCCCTGATGCGCCTAGCACGGGCAGCGTGGAGGAGGCAGCGAGATAGGGGCAAAATTCCCTCATCTGGCATCACTGCACAGCAGACCGGCGGGCCAGCAGCAGATCTACCGGCGTAGCATAAGGCGCAATCAGCGGCCCATAAGGATGCTGAACGAGACGGAGAACCCGATTTTCGCCCAGTTGCGGACTACGCCACCGGTCCAGAGAGCGTAGTAGTGATTGGCCCACTACTATTGAGATACAGAAGATCGAGGAATCGTTAACTATTGTATATTATCACATTGGAAATTTATTGTACTGGCAAACGGCGCTACTAAGCCGAACACCATAATATCCTCTAGTGACCTTTGAATAGTATACCTACCTAAGTCTGAATTAATTTTCTCCATGTTTGAGTCCGAATCTTTCCCACCAGAAGACTAAAAATTAATGATAACAGGAAAATACCGTTACAATGTATACTCATCTTCAAACTTAGATTCTCGCTAACGTATCGCAACTGCATGCGCGCGAATCACCACATGCAGAGAAATATGGACTCGAAGTCGTTACGTAAGGTTAACTCGCTGGTATTATATTTGCCAGCGACTAGTCTAGACGTCGCGACCAGGTTGGAAACCGCGTCCGGTGATATTACGTTTAGAAATCGAATAACGTTGCAGCAATTTTTGCCATCGGGACAAATTTTCGTCGGCAGATAGACATCCATTACTGATTGAGTTGGGAACCCATTAGCCGCCGGAACACCATCATACAGGGCGCCAGAATGGGTCCATGAATGATACGAAGCATTCGAGAGGAAGCTTCATGAGCTTGACTGACAGTTCAGGCCTTTAGAAACGGAAACTTCCCATGTTAAGAGGAATCTGGTAAACACACTGACCGATGTGGAAACTGATCTGTACAAACTCATCTGGTCCTTCCGTGAGCAAAACGCGGAACTCTCAGGGCGATTAAAGAGATTGGAAAACCTCGGACAACATGCAAAGACTTGGTCGAGAACGATAATACAGTACCGAACATTCCGTCAAAATGAAAAATAGCAATACTCGATAGCCGCGAGAATAAAATCGACGACGTTTTATTGAACGAAGTAAAATATCGGCTCATGGACACACTTATTATCGATAGTGTACCGAAAAAATGTTCATCTAAAGCAATATCGTTGCTTTGCAATTTGCATCGCAGCGCAGTCTGTAAAAAAATGACATGGGATCGTAACGGTGCTGTTTCCATACACAGCAAAATAATTTCCAATTCCAATATTGTTGATCTAGTTAATGATGCTATGCGAGCTAGAAAGCGCGGGAAACCCGTCGGTCGATCTCCCTTAGCCAAACTCCTGCGAATGATACAGATGCCACGTAAATTTATCGGTAATCCCGAGTTACTACACGAGCCTATACCTCATCATCATCGACACCGCAGCAGCATTTCATTTTACCACGCATCGCAGATAGCAGCATCAGCAGCAACAGGAGCAACAACGAGGTCGAGACTGCAAGTGCACACTCGAACAGAGATTTAATGTTCACGGCGGACAACGACATCATGAAGGGGTAGGAAGAAAAAGAGGACGAACAATTGCAAAACATCGCACAAGTAGAGAGCCAACGACACCCCAGCGAATATCAGTCTGTTTGGACCTTGTGATTATGAAGAAGGTATACAGTCGGTCTCTCCTGTACCGTTCGATCGATTGTTTACCTTCGGCGTCCGGACATTGTTGATCGACCCGTGGTACGGAAATCTCACTCGATCCTTTTATCATTTGTGTGTGTTTGGACTGTGGGGTCATGAGGTGGCAGCACCTCATGGACTAATTGGTCAATTTGACCTCGGAATCGTTTATAATCATTAGTGAGATGGTCAGTAAGTCCACGTAGTGAATTGACCATCAAATCATCTATCAGCTAGACACCTTTATGTCTTTCTGATCATACGCTCGCGCATACACCACGTGCTCGACCAATCATCAATCAACATGTGGCAGATAAGTGTTGCAGTGATTTCCGCCGACAACGTGATCACCACGACGCTATCTCTCCATCCATCTTTGATCACTCTAGACTGGACATTCATACCAAGCACTCGTGCTCTCGACCCGCATCGCAAAGTGTAGTACTAATTCAGTAAACCAAATCACCCTAAATTCAGTGTAGCATTAAATGTATGCATTGAGTGTATTGGACGGTTCACATGATTTTGCTCTCAAAAGAAACAGACAATTCCAAGAGACATTAAACTCATTAATTCGTGTGATCAAGCAATTAATTGCGTTTAATTAATTGCAGTGTGTAATTCACCACGTGGCGTCAGCCATTGTGAGTCCAAAGGTTCAGTATAGTGCTATATTCTACGTTGCTCATTCAAGTTATTGTTTTTGTTCAACTCATTGTTTATAATTTATAAATCCCATACACTGTCGGTTAACGTAGTTAACATAATTCATGATTGATTCAAACATATATTATAAGATACACTTGTAATATCTCAAATATTGCGTAACCATCACTACGTGGCAAAAATATTCATATACACCGTGATTATCATTCATTTGATGCCACAAATTAAATTCAGTTAATTTATAGTCTTCAATTCAATTGCGAGAATCATTTGCACTCAACTCATCATTCAGTGTCACATTCAACTCAGTCATTCGACATCACATTGTTAATTCAACTTCAATATCCGTTATATTGTAATTCATTCAACTCAATTCATTGCAAATTGTATTTCACATTTATTCTGTGCATACATGTTATAATATACTTGACATATGCTACATTAAAAATTCAATATTTAAATTATTTATATTAAGACCATTTATATCCAATACCGGCAATAGTTTATTTGTTTTCAATAAGAACGAAACATTTTTTGGTCCTTCGAGCCGGATATAATTGGTCATAGCATCCAATCAAAAATTCATACTTGAACACGCACTGTTTTAATTCAACATTTTGATTGAAATTCATTGTGAAAATCTGTTGCAAATATCATTGCAAAATTCATTGT
Organism: Cylloceria caligata; assembly: GCA_963942595.1. Classification (NCBI taxonomy): domain Eukaryota; kingdom Metazoa; phylum Arthropoda; class Insecta; order Hymenoptera; family Ichneumonidae; genus Cylloceria; species Cylloceria caligata. The sequence goes on along the minus strand of OZ012706.1, from coordinate 54,982,313 downwards.
AACATTGTATCAACATTTATTGCAATATTCACTATACAAAATCATTGTAAGAGTCATTGTAAAACCTATTGCTCAAAACATTGTTAAAACTATTGTGCAAATCATTGTAAAATTAGTATAAGAACATTATTGTTATCAATTTGAGAATTAATTATTGACATTATTGGCTTATGCAAATTGATAAATTCAGTGAAATAGGGGAACAGTGTTGATCAAATTAAAAAAAAAAAAGAGGTTTTTGTAGTGTTCAAGTGCGCGTACGCGGTCGGTAGTGCTTCATTCAGAACACGTGTGCAAGCAAATCAACTCTAATCATGTCTCATCACGAAGACAATTTAGACGAGGCAATTGATGGTGAAAATAAAGTAGAAGATCAACCAACAGACGAATCAACATTGAATATACCACTGGTACGATCAACTACCTCATCGAGAGCACCATCACCAATACCATCAATTACAATAGCTTCTGAGTTCATGATAGCCAGTCAACAGTCAAGATTGAAGATGCTGAATGTACTCAATCATGAAGGATCTCAGCTTGATTCACCTGATACAACAATTGATGAAGTGAAAAATCACATTAAGACACTCGAACGAGAGTGGCACAAGTTCAACGTTGAGCATGAAAAAATTGGGGCTACAGCTCGACGTTCATTGCTCAATCATCCGTATATGACTGAAGATATATTCACTCAGGCATGTAATACATTCAGTGAAGCAAATGCGCGTTCACACAGACATTTGGCACGATTCAACAAGAGTGCTATTGATCAAGCTAATTCATCATTGCCGTCATGCCATTCATCGAATCATCAGGCAAACAAGTTTCCTGATATTGTATTGCCATTATTCGCTGGTAAATACGTGGATTGGCCATCATTTAGAGATTTGTTCAAGTCATTGGTGATTGATAATACCACAATCACTGATGTTCAACGCATGCACTATCTCCGATCATCATTAAAGGACAGTGCTGCGCAACTAGTGGCATCAATGCCATTAGATGGTGACTCGTTCAATTCAGCTTGGGAAATATTAACAGCCAGATTCGAAAATAAACGATTACTGGTATCAGCACATTTGTCACGAATCACCAATGATAATTCGTCAGTCAAATGCACAGCCAAAGATTTAAATCATCTTCTCAGTTCTTTGACCGAATCAATTAATGCACTGAGGTCTCTTAATATGAATGTTCATCAATGGGACAGCATTCTAGTTCATTTAATAACACAACGTCTACATCGTCCTCTCATGGAATCATGGGAAAATAAATTGGGTTCATCATCAGACTTGCCTACGTTGGAACAACTAACATCGTTTCTAATGGCAAAAGCACGAGCACAAGAGCGTCTGGAGACAACTCATCCAAACAATAATTCGAATAATCAACAAAATAAAAGTACGAGTCAACAATCATCAAGTCAACATTCACAGCGATCAAGTACAGTTCATACTGCATCATCATTATCATCAAAACCGCCTCTTAAACACCAGTATCCATGTGACATGTGCAAGGGAGAGCATTATGTTGTTGCGTGCCCGAAGTTCTTGGCACTTACACCAAAGCAGCGTCATCTTAGTGCAGTACAGAATCGGCTCTGCTTTGATTGTCTTGGGCATCACAGTTTGGTTCATTATACATCGAATAAATCATGCAAAACATGCGGCCAAAAACACCATACGATGCTGCATTTACCGAAAGAATCAAACCAATCGACAAATCAACAGAGCTCATCATCTACACATTGAGACATTCAAGCCATGCATAGCGCAATTCATCACAGTCAAGATCAACATATGGCAAATCAACAGATCATTCAACATTCAAGACCAGCTGTTTTGCTCGGAACTGGCCTTGCACTGCTCATCATACCCTTTAGTTCAAACCAAATTCGTCTACTTGTCGACCCGGGGTCTGAATTAACATTCATATCAGATTACTTGGTTGTTCATCATCAACTACCACGAAGGCGTTCATCAATACCAATTTGTAAGATTGGAGGCAATTATTCAGATCATACAAAAGGTGTTACCACAATTACACTTCAATCAATATATTCATCAACGAGCATTACCATCAATGCTCACATACTTCGACAATTGACAACCACATTACCTTTAGTCTCAGATCACACCAATTATTGGCCACACATTGATTCATTACAACTGGCTGATCCAGATTACATGCAACCACGTGCAATCGATGTCATCATTGGTGCAGATTCATATGGGCAAATCATCAAACATAATATTGTCAAATCATCACCAGATTCACCAATTGCTCAACTTACTATCTTTGGGTGGATTCTACTTGGGCCCATCAATCAACAATCATCGTCAATTCATCATACGTATCATTAAACAGCCAGAGATTCAAATGAAAATCTTCAACATCTGCTCACACAATTTTGGGTACAGGAAGAAACTCCTACTACCATTCATTCACAGTTATCACCAGAAGAGCAAGCATGTGAGGATTATTTCACGTCTACGTATTCAAGAGATAACAGTGGTCGATATATTGTTCATTTACCACTCACAGCATCACCATCAGTACTTGGCGATTCAAAATCAACAGCTCACCGATGTCTACAACGGCTCATCACAAGGTTAAACAAAAATTCAACCTATCAACAATTATATACATCATTTTTAACTGAGTATGAACAACTAGATCACATGAGGCAATGCACACATCAAATATCAGTTCATTGGGTGATGTGATACCTGGAAGTGACACAGTTGACAGTGAGATGACCTCAACACATGATATTTCGGCACCAGGAAGGTTGAGGGTCTCATCTGGAGACTTGTCATCACAGAATCTTACTAATCCAACATATTATTTGCCACACCATGGTGTAGTCAAAGCAGATAGTTCAACGACAAAGCTAAGAGTAGTATTCAACGGTTCGAGCCCAACAACGTTGGGCAAATCACTTAATGACATTCAACATACGGGAGCAAAACTACAAAAGGATTTGTGTGATGTAATCATTTGGCTTCGCCAAGACGAATTCATGTTCTCGAGTGACATCACCAAGATGTATCGCCAAATCAAGGTCCACCAGGATGACTGGGACCTCCAAAGAATTCTATGGGTAGACGAAAAGGGAAAATCAACACCGTTTCAACTTACAACGGTAACTTATGGCACTCGATCGGCACCATTCTTAGCCATACGAGCATTATTACAACTTGTCAACGATGAAGGTCATCGGTATCCATAAGCAATACCATCGGTTTTGAAAGGAAGATATGTGGATGACCTTTATGGCGGTGCTAGTCGATTATCAGAATTAATTGATATTGCAAATCAAGTAAATGACCTATGCATGGCGGGCGGCTTTCCACTGGCGGAATGGCAAAGTAACCACCCAGAATTTTTGAATAAATTTTCGCCAAATTCAACAAAATCAGAAGAAATCATCATTGACGACAACAGCGTAAAACTACTAGGCCTGTATTGGCATCCCAAATCGGATGTATTCAAATTCAAAGCACAGCCACCACATTCAGGATCCAAATTGACGAAACGAATCATACTGTCAGAGATTGCTCAACTATTTGACCCACTTGGATTGTTATCACCATTCACTGTCAAATCAAAAATGCTGATGCAAGAACTATGGCTTGAGAAGATCACCTGGGATGAACCAGTGCCATCTCACACTGCAACAAAATAGATTCAATTAAAAAATGACCTAATCAACGTGTCATCAATAACAATACCAAGGTGGTATCATACGAATTGATTATCAAATATTGAAATTCATGGATTCTCTGACGCATCACAATTAGCAATGGCTGCTGTCGTCTACATTGAAATAGGAGATCCAAGTAATCATTTTCATATATCACTTGTTTGCTCAAAAACAAAAGTTGCACCAACCAAACGAATGACAATACCTCGACTTGAACTCACTGCCGCATTAATGCTATCAAAATTGGTCAGGTATGTGCAATCAACACTGGAAAAACCAAACACTCCAATATACTTGTGGACAGATTCATCAGTATCATTGACTTGGATCAATTCACATTCATCAAGGTGGAAGGAATTTGTCAGAAACAGAGTGTCAACGATACAAGATCTCGTTCCAAACAGCGTATGGAAGTTCGTACCTGGCAAAGAAAATCCGGCCGACTGTGCTTCACGCGGGCTAAGCATCTCCCAGCTCGAGAAGCATCATCTATGGTGGACAGGCCCACCATGGCTCACCAAATCGCACGAATCATGACCTGCAAATAATTTTGCAACAAATCAACAAGCGCAAATCGAAGAGCAACCGGGACTATCATTCATCGTGACATCCAATTGGCCACAATATCATTGGGAGATGATATGCAGGTATTCGTCCCTCACTCGACTGCTCAGAGTGACGTCAATCTGCTTTCGAGAAGGGCGAATAATCAAGAAAATGTCACATTCATCATTGAAGTATCCATTAGCGCCACAAGATATTAACGAAGCTTGTTCATTTTGGATACAATCAACTCAAGCAGCGTATTTTGTTACAGAAATCAAGTTGCTCAGATCAGGTTCACCACTACCACCAAATCATCCATTCCATCGATTGACTGCTTACATCGACACTCAAGGCATCATTCGAGTGGGTGGTCGACTCAACAATTCAAATTTGGATCTTGAAGCTACTTATCCAGCAATCATACCAAAGGATTCACATTTCACAACATTGATCATTCAAGATGCACATTGGTCTACTCTATATGGTGGCACACAATCAACGTTAGCTCATCTACGTAAATCATACTGGATTCTGGGTGGTAGAATTCCAGTACGATCATTCATACTACGCTGCATGAAATGTGCTCGTCAACGTGGCGAACGAGCACAACAACTAATGGGTCAACTACCATCCTCACGGGTCACACCAGCACGACCTTTTTCCATCTCTGGGGTGGATTACGCTGGTCCACTTACGATAAAAACATAGCGTGGCAGAGGCGCCAAACAAACCAAAGGATGGCTCTGCATATTTGTATGTTTTACTACTTCTGCTGTGCATTTGGAGGTAGTCACAGAATATACGAGTGATTCATTCATCGCGGCATTCAAGAGGTTCACTGGGCGACGAGGCATCTATCACACTCTTCATAGTGACTGCGGCACAAACTTTGAAGGTGCAGATCCAAAGCTCAGGCAAATGTTCATTCAATGTACCCAGGAAAATCAAAAATTGTTTTGTTCGTTCACCAATATTAGGACTACATGGAAGTTCAACCCACCATCAGCTCCACATATGGGTGGCAAATGGGAAGCTGCAGTGAAATCAGCTAAGTATAATTTAACTAGAACTATTGGTGACACAATCTTAACATTCGAAGAGCTCACTACTTTGTTTATTCAAATCGAAGCAGTGCTTAATTCAAGACCATTGGAACCACTCAGCAATGATCCAGATGATGTAGCAGCATTGACACCAGCTCATTTCTTGATTGGAGATGTAATCAATACGGTACCAGAACCATCATTAGAAATCATTCAACAGCCAAGACTAAATCGTTGGCAACTCATTCAACAACGTGTTCAATACTTCTGGAAAAAATGGTGAAATCAATATCTCCAAATACATTTATCACGAACCAAGTGGCATCATCCATCAAATTCAATCAACATTGGTTCATTAGTACTAATCACAGATGAACGTTTTCCACCATCAAAGTGGCCACTTGCTCGAGTCATTGATGTTCATCCTGGATCAGATGGACTCATTAGGGTTGTGACGCTCAAAACAGCTACCACAACATTCAAAAGACCAATTACCGAATTGGCCATTCTACCTATGCCAACCACGCAAGAATCATAATCAGAAACGCTGTTCCTGATGGCGGGCGGAATGTTTGGACCTTGTGATTATGAAGAAGGTATACAGTCGGTCTCTCCTGTACCGTTCGATCGATTGTTTACCTTCGGCGTCCGGACATTGTTGATCGACCCGTGGTACGGAAATCTCACTCGATCCTTTTATCATTTGTGTGTGTTTGGACTGTGGGGTCATGAGGTGGCAGCACCTCATGGACTAATTGGTCAATTTGACCTCGGAATCGTTTATAATCATTAGTGAGATGGTCAGTAAGTCCACGTAGTGAATTGACCATCCAATCATCTATCAGCTAGACACCTTTATGTCTTTCTGATCATACGCTCGCGCATACACCACGTGCTCGACCAATCATCAATCAACATGTGGCAGATAAGTGTTGCAGTGATTTCCGCCGACAACGTGATCACCACGACGCTATCTCTCCATCCATCTTTGATCACTCTAGACTGGACACTCATACCAAGCACTCGTGCTCTCGACCCGCATCGCAAAGTGTAGTACTAATTCAGTAAACCAAATCACCCTAAATTCAGTGTAGCATTAATTGTATGCATTGAGTGTATTGGACGGTTCACATGATTTTGCTTTCAAAAGAAACAGACAATTCCAAGAGACATTAAACTCATTAATTCGTGTGATCAAGCAATTAATTGCGTTTAATTAATTGCAGTGTGTAATTCACCACGTGGCGTCAGCCATTGTGAGTCCAAAGGTTCAGTATAGTGCTATATTCTACGTTGCTCATTCAAGTTATTGTTTTTGTTCAACTCATTGTTTATAATTTATAAATCCCATACACTGTCGGTTAACGTAGTTAACATAATTCATGATTGATTCAAACATATATTATAAGATACACTTGTAATATCTCAAATATTGCGTAACCATCACTACGTGGCAAAAATATTCATATACACCGTGATTATCATTCATTTGATGCCACAAATTAAATTCAGTTAATCTATATTCTTCAATTCAATTGCTGGAATCATTTGCACTCAACTCATGATTCAGTGTCACATTCAACTCAGTCATTCGACATCACATTGGTAATTCAACTTCAATATCCGTTATATTGTAATTCATTCAACTCAATTCATTGCAAATTGCATTTCACATTTATTCTGTGTAATATTTCATGTGTAGTATTTCACATTTATTCTGTGCATACATGTTATAATATACTTGACATATGCTACATTAAAAATTCAATATTTAAATTATTTATATTAGGACCATCTTAATCCAATACCGGCAATAGTTTATTTGTTTTCAATAAGAACGAAACACAGTCCCCTGCACAGTTAGTAAAGAAAAAGAAAAAGAATCCATTTAACTGGTCATCCTTAAAATTATGAACATTCTGGAAAAAATCTATTATGACATCGCTCATCCTGCATCCTATTTTTGAGCAAAAAATTTGGCTGAGGTGGATCGGAGAGTGGCGCCAAAAATGTTTTACTATGGCACGTGTTACGTCGGGCCCAAGATTTAGGGTCTGGCGAACACGGTCGGTCTCGCTTGTGCGTCAAGGCTTGGCAGCCCTTTACAGCGGGGACGGAGACCTCGCCATTTTCAATTAAAAATGGGAGAATTTTACCTGGTGAGCTTTGGATAGAGGTGGGCTCGAAGGTGTACTGTTGACACTTGTCCTCTTTTGTGGTAGTTCTTCTTCCTTGTCGTATTGTCGATCTCCGTTCGCAGGTGGTTCTCTTCGACTCGTACCCTTTTGTTGGCGATGGAAGGAGAAATATTTGCTGATCGTATTCAAATAGATGATTGTATTATTTATTCGTAAGCGTATTGTACGCAACTCATAAAACACAAGTTAAGTACACACAAAGTCTTGCACAATATCGTAGAAAAGGCAACTTGGCCTATTACGGTCTAGAAGAATGGCGCATTCGCGACACACGTTATTTTATATGTTGCCGGACAATTATAGCGTACACAATCCACAAAACACAAGTTATAAATATACAATGTTCAGAACAATATCGTAGGAGAAGCACCCTGGCCTGTTACGGTTAAATAGAAGCGTTTATTCGCGATAATACGTTACGCGACGCGACCGCGGGCAATAGTGATGGAAAACTGAGCAACCGTGTTGTGGAAACTCTTCCTTATATATCTTAGATTTCAGTGGTAATATTGATTAGGAAAATTCGTGAATTGGGGTGAAACGCTATTCTAGGTTTCGAATCCCTTTCCTCAAAGGTTGATCCTCCCCTCTAGGTTAGCATGACTCAACTTATTCACCTTCGTGGGAGGTGGTTCCTCTCCTAGAAGACTTGAGTGCCTGGTCTAGTTCTATGACTAACCCCGTTAACGAATTTTCCTTTTGAAACTATACATTATCCTATCTCTATTCCCCCTTAGTGCCGAGTGTCACGATTAGGGAGTTCGCGAGAAAGGGCAGGTGCAGAGGCAATTAGAACTATATATACTATGACTAATGCTAGTTAGGCGCCGCCCGCCGCAAAAAGGGAATCGTAGAGTGAGGGGGGGAAAATGACCCAGGTGAAAGGGATGACTACTCCGACTACGTCGTTACCGGCCGGACTCGTAGTTAACACGGATAACCACGACGGACCTGGAGAGCATTGGATCGCCATGTACGTTAACCATCATGGAAAAGGAATGTACTTTGATAGCTACGGGCTACCACCGGTTATACCGCAACATCTCGCCCGACTACGAAGAAACTGCAAGTTCTATCGGTACGGCCTCAAGCAGCTACAGAGTAATACGTCGGATGTGTGTGGACAATTTTGCATCGTATTCCTACACCTTATGTCGTGCGGCTTCAGCATGTCGCGATTTAATAAGCTCTTTAGCGATAATGTAACGAAAAACGACAGATTAGTGCGTGAATATTGCAATGCTTTTGCCTCTCGACGATCAGACAGTGATAAAAATAAATTTAACGGCAGAGGAGTCTCCGAGCGAAGATTACCGTGTTTGCAGGGATGTTGCATACGACGGTAAATATCTGTAAAGTGATTTAAATCAAATATTGATGAATTAAAAACAAATGCATCGGTTTACTGTGTCTCTTATTTTATAATTATATATAAATTATAATCGAGGTCTCTCGCGGCACGGTATCATATTCTACGTCTTTTACTGCAGAGCATTCTATCGGTTCTATCGGTACGGTCTCAAGCAGCTACAGAGTAATCCGTCGGATGTTTGTGGACAATTTTGTATCGTATTCCTGCATCTTACGTCGTGCGGATTCACCATGTCACGGTTTCATAATCTCTACAGCGATAATGTAATGAAAAACGATGAAATAGTACGTTAATATTACAATGCTTTTACCTCTCACCGATCGGACAGTGATAAAAATAAATTTAAAGATGGAGGAATCTGCGAGCGAAGATTACCATGGTTGCGGAGATATTGCATGCGACGGTAAATGTGTGTAAAGTGAATTAAATAAAATATTGATTAATTAAAAACAAATACCTCGTCTTACTGTGACTGTTATTTTATAATTATATATAAATTATTACAATAATTATAATCGAGCTCTCTCTCGGTACGATATCATATTCTGCGCCTTTTACTGCAGAGCAAGCGCTTTGCGAGGAGCACAGCGCACAGTGGTATGCACGTGCAAAACCGCTGTCGTTGCATTAAAAGCGCTGGACACCTAGTTATGATTCAGAGGGGTTTGTTATCTTCAAGCCCTGTGATACCCACCAGCATCATCATGAGCATTCAGTCTGTCTTTAGCTTTGTAATCGTGCAGTCTGAAACGAATTATTTTCGCTATCCTAGTTACGACGTATCCTAGTCGTATTCTAGTTACGACGCTAGCGTTCTGGGTGTGGCCTTTTGGTGTACAGTGTTGTATATTGATCTGGATATGGTGATTCACCTGCATACTTCGGTGTGAGACACATATGAGGAGATGGAGAAAAGTCTCCATCGTACCTTTCATGAATCGGACCGTGAGGATTTTAGCATCGCCCTGGAGGATATTTATACGTGGATGAGGTGCGTGGTTGTGCATCATGGGCGGGCGGACCGCTGTGAGCTGATCCATGCAGATGCTGACGGATACTCGGAGGTACTCCTGATCGACCAGGGGTACTCGATATTCGTAAACTGGGATCGTCTCTATTATACTGACACCCTTAGCGCAATGATACCGGTATTGTGCATAGGGTATCGTCTGCATGGCCTGCAAAGTATGGACTACACTGGCCGGATACCAATTTTCGAGTCGGTGTGTAGTTTCACCGTATCATTGCTCGGGGTGGGGGTGAGGAGCAAGAGTCGCACGTCGAGCGTGCGACTAACGGCGGAAGATCATGTGGATGTGGGGGGCCATGTGTTCGAGGTCGTTGGTGCCGAAATAGACATTGGCTATGTTGGCGGCGACGTGGACGAGGGCTTCGAGGACCCCAAGCTCCCTAAAGTGGAAAATGTTCGGCTGTAAAAGTGTGCGCCCGCGCACACAAACTCGCAATTCTTCGTGGGATAAACTCGCTGGGCTTCGCAGTCAATCTCATCTCAACACCAGTCGTGGTGCTTCTCGTTGACTCGTCTGCGTAGCAAACACCTCATCGAACGGCCCCGGGCTCTCCCACGAAAAGAACTCGATCGCCAGCTCGCCTGTCAACTGAATCGGTACTCAAAGAGGTGGTGAGTACCTAATTTTATTTTTTTTTCCAAGTTTGTCTACACCTTGGGTCCATCCTGCTCTTATCTCAACTCTTCCTTGTTCACCAGCGTAACCATACCACCTCACTTGACCATCTCCACGTTACCGACACTGGTTAAGCAGAGTGGATGGCGCGGCGATGGAAAAGTGGAGAGGTGGAGAAAAGAGTGGGATGGAGCAAAGGCGTATACATACGACTGTCGTACAATTGATCGTGTTGCTGCGTCTCAAAATAATAAAACACAAATCTCGTCGAAGGCTTGTCTTTTTTCATTTCCTGTGGCGTCTCTGGTTTATTAAGAGGTGCTATTAAACACGCCTAAGTAGTCGGTCGAGTTTGCCTGCATGTAATATAAAACGATATACCACTTACATGCATCTTTTTATCCCTGGTTTCAATCATACGCGAGCAGCGTCTACAGATTTTCAATCATTTGCAGATACTGTACCGTCTATATTTACGAGATGTAATAGCCGCGGAGCCCTCACCCTTGCGATGAGCTAAGCATAAAGCGCCAAAGAACGAACCATTAAAGTCTTCTCAATACTCAGGCTGAGAGTCTGTATTACCGCTGCAATAAGTGGATTTACACCGAGCATGTTGATAGCTGCAGCGATGCTCGAGTACTCGCTTATACAGGGTGTCCGCCGGGAAGGTATACTACTTTGTTTTGCCGCCATTTTGGTAAACGTTAGTCTTGACAGTTCATATTTGGCAGTCGTGAAATAGACACGTGGCAAATTTATTATGGAAAAATATTCGATAAACCAACGTGTTTTAATCGTTAAAACATTTTATCAAAATCAATCATCGATTACTGTGACAATGAGAAAGTTACGTGAAATTTTTGGGAGAAACAAATGGATATGTGAATAAACATAATAGTCGGTTCTGGGCAATGGAAAACCCTCAAATTATTCATCAGTCACCCTTACATCCATTAAAAGTGACAGTCTGGTGTGCAATTTGGTCAGGAGGAATCATTGGACCTTACTTCTTTGAAAATCAAAACGGCGTAACGGTAACTGTGAATGGGGAGCGATATCGTGATATGATTGAAAACTTTTTAACGCCACAACTGCATGCTTCGGGCTTGATTAACATGTGGTATCAACAAGACGGTGCCACATCGCATACAGCCAGGATTACAATGGAATTACTGCGAGACCTCTTTCCACAACAAGTTATTTAAAAAAATGGTGATGTTGATTGGCCTCCACGGTCGCCTGATTTGACTGCTCCGGACTTCTTTTTGTGGGGATATCTAAAAAGCAAGGCTTATGCAAACAAACCAGAAACGCTTGAGCAACTCAAACAAAATATTCGTGATGAAGATAATGAAATATCGCGTGAAATGTGTGAGAATGTAATGAAAAATGTGCTCAAAAGGGCTCGCATTTGTGAGGCTAACAGAGGCGGACATTTATCTGATATTGTATTCCATACATAATTGCCGACATTAAATAAAACATTTATCAATATAAGATCCATTCTCTTTCATTTAATCAAAAATTATAAACAAACAAAGTAGTTTACCTTCCCGGCGGACACCCTGTACTTATTGTCAGAATAACACTGTGTGCAAACCCCCTGACTACCTAGCACACCAGCGAGATTTAATATTGGCTGGTAGTGACGAGAACGCTCGTTATAGTGAATAAAGAGCGTATGATTAATTTTACCTATTGCCGAGAGTACGGATTTTCGTCCATCATACAGAGCCGGAACGCGTTTTCCGAAGGTGAGAAATTCATAAACAACGATCGCTATACACACGTGAACCAAGTACTCCTGAATGAGTTAAATCTCGCGCACCTCGGACCCTCTAGACGGCGTCGTTACCCCCGAATTATGCGTCAGCTCCATCGCTTCTGTATATTGCGCTCCTCGAAGTCCGTTCTGAATTTGATACCATCGTCGGTGTAGCTCATCCGTACGAATTTGACCGCGTTTGACATGCGCTCGGGCAGTGATAAGGGATCGTTGTAGACACAAACTATCGTCATTACTTATGCGTAAAATTGACTTTTTTGGTATAGACTCATGCGTAAGCATGGTGCCCTCACGGGCGCCTTCGACGCCTCGTGCTATACACCTCGTCATTCTATCGTCTATTCGAAATTCGCGCGCGCTTCGACCTACACTATTAATTAGACGCCATATATCGTTAGGAACGATGTCACGCTCTAGTTGAAATGATAACTATACAGGTCCTTGCGCGAAAGACGGCACGCTTAGAGTCATACCCACATAATCATGTCCCTCGCACGATTCTATCAGACGAGTGAGAATATCTCGTACACCGCCCTCGAACCAAGTCAGATGATCAATACCGTCTGGTGGTTGACGAAAATAAAAATCTGTCTCCCGCCCCTGCATACTAAAGCGTGGAAAGTATCGTCTGATCATTGTCGATATCGAAGCGGTTACCAGGAAGCAAAATATCTCTTCCCCTTATCGCAGTGCTTCCACCGCCAGTCTGTCCACCTGCAAGCGTAATTAAAACATTCATGAGAATTTTAATTTTATTTCATTTACTTGAATTTTTTGTTTGTTGTTAGTTATATATGTTGGAGTGGTTCGATAATAAATGAACACTGTAAAGTTAATTATATATATATAATATATTGTAGTTAGTAACGTGGCAAATGCCCGTCGGCAGTACGCCCGTTCACATCGGAGTCTTGCAGTAGTAAATAAGCACGAGCTCAGTATATATCGCCGTCTATCCTCTACAGAGGATGACGCATGCGCAGTGTGCTCGTTCTCACTTGTGCTCGCCTCGCTGTACACAATCGCTGTTAAATAACAGATGGCGCGATGAGTACCATAGCAGATTCCAATCACGAGTATACGATTTACATATTACAACAATATACTATGTATATAAACTGTGTAGCGCAAGAATTACGAACTTATATTTGTTTTGAGTCCACGAATCCCTCAACTGCACCTGGTAACCGCCGACGCATTTCGTAAACCTACTCGACTGCTAGCGATCTCGGCACAGTGAATTGTGCAAAGCGAAAAACGTTCGGGTCTGACTCGTGCCCCTTTTTTCGTTCTTACTCTTATTATACCTGTATTTTTTTATTTTTGGCAGCGTAATTTTACCATTAAAAGTTTACTATAAAGTGAGGATCTTATTAGCCTCCGAAATTGTTGTGATCAAGGTACACAGCGATTTTGAATCACCATAGTCTCGTGGCGTGCTGAATATTGCGTCTAGCCGCTCCTGAATAAGAAGCTTCTTAATTTCAAAACGAGTAGCTCGCGTGTCCGAAGCAAGTTGGAACGATTCCCCGGTGACAGCAAAGCCTGAGATGAGTTGAGCAGCTGAGCCGGTAACGCACCCCCAGAGGTACATCAATCGCTCTACATCCGTAAGTCGTTGGTTGGCAATGACCAAAGAGCTGAAGGGATCCCGTGAGGCTGGCCATCCGGCATACTTTCCATTGAATGACGGTAACTTGATGTCCAGCAGCTTCGTTCGGGAGCAAGATTGTATGCTGTACAGCGGTGGACTGCTGATTTGGTTTTAACTTCTCTCGAATAGTTCTCAGAGTGATCTTCGTGTTGAGCGTGAGTTTCGCTTCTTCCATTTGCAAGTTTTCTGAAAAATATTCATGATCAATAAAATTGATTGGCCACGTCCTCTCAAAGTACTCATGCGCCCGGCGGAAGTCATTATGAAGATCGTCCTTTTGGTTTATCTGTTCATCGAGCATCGCAGTTGAAATATTTTGTGTGTCGTCGGAGAGCAACAGATGAATTTCTGTCAACGTTTTCATCCTGCTTTGATGTAACTGGACTTTGAGCACCAATTCAGTTGACAGGCGAGCTGGCGATCGAGTTCTTTTCCTGAGAGTGCCCGGTGCCGTTCTATCTGGCATTTGCAATGACCGCTTATTGTCAGGGTCGACAGGGGCAGTTCCGTTGTCTGGCAGATTACGCTCAGACATAGGGCTCGAGGATGCTGATGCGACACAGTAATGATATAAAGGAACGAAGAAACTCCGCAAAATTGTAGGTGCGCAACTAAGTTCCCGCTGTTTTTTTTAATGAAAATGCAACTTTATTGAGAAAAAATGTTTACAAATGAATCATTCAAAATATTGCCCATCGCTAGCGACAACTTTTTTCCGTCTTTTTGGCAGAGCTCGAATACCGTCACGGTAGAAGTGTTCGTCTTTTGAGGCTATCCACGAATCAAGCCATTTTGAGATGTCTTCATATGAGCTGAACTGCTGATTAGCCAGACCATGTGCCATCGAACGGAACAAGTAATAATCGGACGGCGCAATATCTGGGAAATATGGCGGGTGGGGTAGGACTTCCCATTTGAGCGTTTCTAAGTAGGTTTTAACGGGTTTGGCAACGTGAGGCCGAGCGTTGTCATGCAGTAGAATCAATTTTTCGTGCCTCTGCTCGTATTGTGACCGCTTTTCGCGCAGTGCTTGGCTCAATCGCATCAATTGAGTTCGATACCGTTCCCCAGTGATAGTTTCGTTCGGTTTTAACAGCTCATAATAAAAAACACCGCCCTGGCCCCACCAAATACACAACAAATTCTTCGCAGCGTGAATATTCGGCTGAGCCGACGACGTAGGAGCATGACCGGGCAGTCCCCATGATTTTGTTCTCTTTGGGTTGCTGTAATGAATCCATTTTTCATCACCCGTAACGATGCGATGAAGAAAACCCTTCTTTTTTTGCCGCTGGAGCAGTTGTTCACAGGCGAAAAAACGACGCTCAACGTATCTTGGCTTCAAATCGTAAGGAACCCAAGTTCCTTGTTTTTGAATCATTCCCAACGCATGCAATCGCTTGGAAATGGCTTGGCGGGTAACTCCTAATGCTGAAGCAAGCTCTTTTTGCGTTTGGCACGGATCCTCATCGAGCAATGCCTCCAATTCAGCGTCTTCAAAGGTTTTTGGCCTTACTTCACGCGAACGGTCGTCAACATCAAAATCACCGTCTTTGAAGCGACGGAACCAATCGCGGCATGTTGTTTCATTTAGAGCAGCATCTCCGTAAACTTTTTGGAGTTCTCGATGCGCTTCAGCCGCCGTTTTCTTCGAATGAAAGAAGAAAAGCAACACTTCCCGCAAATGACGATTATTTGGCATAAAATCAGACATCTTCACACAACCAAAAGTATATGACGCAAACACAAAATCACTAATGTGTCAAAGCAGTTTGTTTACCATATGTCTAAGCTTGGTTCATGACGTTTTGGATATGTACCAATCGACCAGCACTTACTACTGGAGCCATCTCTTGAAAAACAGCGGGAACTTAGTTGCGCACCTAATACTTTACCAATACTGGTGAGACAGGCGACGAGCAGAACCGATGAGATGATGGCTACGCAGTCGAGTCAACGAGAAGCACCACGACTGTTGTTGAGCTGAGATTGACTGCGAAGCCCAGCGAGTTTATCCTACGAAGAGTTGTACCGATCAGCTTCGAAGAGTGAGCCTATCTTTGTCTACACACGAGTCCAGTATCCGGATCGAAGAAACAAATGTTTGAGAATCCTGATGTAGAAAAAATGTCTATAATCACTAAAAAATTACAAACTACATAAAAATATGAAAATAAAGATAAGCACTGGATTTACTGGGTGAGCTGCACTTACAATTATATTAATTGCGTGCTGTGTTAACAAAGTTCAGAGAGAGCGTGTAAGCAGCCCGAGCTGCGAAACACGCTACGCGGTGAGGCAAACGCGGATGCACATATTTGAGTAATTACCGTACACACACTGAGAAAATTCGCTAAAATTATCAATGCGTCACCTTGCCGTATGGAACTAAGTCCTGTTGAGCACGATTTGAGGCTGAGAAAATGCGAGTTGAGTTGAGAAAATATCCGAGACGAGTACAAGCACCTGTTGCCCGCTTCGCGTTTACAGAGAAACTCTAGATATTGCAAGATGGCATCGCGTTTGAAATCTTCGTAGAGCGACGCTACTGCTAACCAAGCGTGGGATCGTCGCTTCTCGCATGAGCTGAATGCCCGTGGGGTGCTACTACCCAGTTGCACGCACGGCTGCCGAGCGCAGCGAGACACCCACAGTGACGACCTGCGTAGCTACTATAGTCGCAGCTCATCAGCTGGTTTTCTCAACACCTTCTTTAAATTTGAGACAAACTCCGAATGATTCAATCTATATTCTATATAAAAGGTAGGAACCTTTTTAGCTCACCAGTTTTTATCGTGACTGATTGAACGCTCGACACTGCGGCTGTACGCAGTGTAAGCTGTCCTCTAACCTAAAAGTTATTCGCTCAGCTCAGTTCCTCGATTCCTAACTATCTCTCGTGAACTGTTCTTCGGGCATTTTTCCGTCCTTATATAGGTCCTGGATGGTATATTTTTCTATGCGGGGGATTCTTAGAATTACAATAGCAGCGAGCCTCAGACTTCGGGGCTCATGGCAGACACAAATTTTCTTTTATCGTGCCCTCGCTTCGGCGGCACAAAGGGCCCCGGACTTTGGTAGAATCGATGTTCTTCTCTGGTTAGGTAACCGAATTGTACCTTCTCCTTACTTTACTCTACTTACTTTTCCTTCTCGTTATCGACTATGAATTCTGATTTTAATTTAAATTCATATTTAGAGTTTACTTAGACGCTTATTAGTTAATGTCTAAATGGCCTTATTGAATCATCTTTTGATAGTCTTTCCTCAAATCTCTTGTCAAGTTTTACTCGATTGTTAAAGTCGTTTATGAATAATAACTCTTCTTATTAATCTTAAGAAAAAGAATTCGTTATGTATATTGTTACGGTATTTACCCGTTACCATTAATATTTAATCTTCAGTGGGAAAAGATTCGGACTCGAACACTAAGAAAATTAATTTAGACTTTGTAATGATTTTCTTTTTTCCGCTCGGCAATTCAAATGAAAACTTTTCTCGAACGGTGGTAGATGACTTGGTCTAGGGGGAAATAAAAGAAAACTTTATTATTTTTGTTCATGGAACCTTGATATATATATATTTTTTGTTACGGTTCCTCTAGTCTCGGAGTCACAGTAGGTTCCTTTAATTCAGTTCATCCCTACTGACACACATTACCTTTCATTCCCATACATTAAACAATTAATAATAATATAAATACAGTCATCTCCATAATACCATTTCACCATTGATGTCTCTCAAACGTCCATTCGCTCTTTCCTTCCAACCCCTCGCATTCCCCTATGAGAGGTCTCCACACTATAAATAAAAATAAAATAAATACAACACTCTTAATATTCAGATCTCTCAATATATGCATATCATCCGTACATTACTCTACACACTATAAATAAAAGAAAATAAATATAACACTCTTAATATTCACATCTCTCAAGATAGGCAGATCATCCGTACATTACGGTTCTCTTCAATTCATATCAACACATTCTATATTGCTTGAGCGAGGCTTCGCTCAAGGTTCAAATTTAACGACAAGTATTCGCTAACAGGTTCATGTATTTCTTCCATAACTTTTCATATACTCCAGTAAGAAAGGGTCCGAAGCATTATAGATACACAATCATATTCTCCTTAATTCTTCTCTTGGAATGCAAAAACCGTGGCACACTGAAAAATCCAAGGACTTCTTCCTTAATATTTGTTATGATGAGAAATAGAGGTAGAGTCATAAGATGACCAACGAGCAACAACCAATGCCGCCTGTGTGTACGACCCGACCGGTGTTTACTCGCTCGGAGTATGAACCGATCGTACGTTTAGTAAGAATAATTGGTGGGGATCTTTACGGATAACCGTTGAATATTCAAAGGTGATGAGTTGCAGCCAAGCCACACAATTATGATAAGTGGCTCACCCAGAACGTTAGTTTGATAAAGTCATTTACGAACATTCCCTTTCATCCAAATTCAATAAAATTGTATTACTCACAATATATGGCCCGTTTTGAGTCGATTCCGTGCACAAGTACATACCGGCTTGATCATTAACATGAATCCGAGTCGCCCATCGATACGATGGAATTATGACGAAAATGAGCGATCCTGTACTTGGTCAACCAGGAGGCCGGTTTCTTCTCCACCCTGACGCTGTTAGATCGTAGTTGAGGTCCATCGTTTTCCCAGAAGTGACAGGCCCCTTGAGGAGACGTCTTCCTCACAGATGTTCTATGGGGAAGAGGAGCCCTGATGACTCGGCCACCTTGCGACCCTTCGCTTCCACGGTACCAAACCAACTAACTGCTCTTCGTCCCGCCATCGGGACTCTCTACCTCTTACGCGCTCCTTTCCATATTGAGGCGACCCCTGTCTCTACTAGGCTTCATGGCGCGAAATACAAACGTAAATAATATTCCTACAACTTCTTAGAGAGGTAAAAATAGGGTTTATTCAGCGATTCATAAAGAATATTTTTATGCACTTATTGGCGCCGTTGGTCAGCACAATTGATTTTCAATACGATAATATTGGGTCTGGGAAAAAGTTCGTGGCGTTTTTCCCGATAGATGGCATCAATTGCAAATAAGTCAGGAAACACAGATCGCAGTGACACCACTAAACGCTCGTTGGAAAGGTGACACTTCGAGCGTTACTTTGAGTGTATAAACATCAATATTGGTGCAGTGGTTGGAAAGTTGTAAGCGTTTAAAAAAAGGAGAAAAGTAATGAAAAATTGCGCTATATTTTGCAATATTATTACGACAAAGGAAACAACGCTGCGCAGGCTTGTGAACAAATTTGTACTGTGTACGGTGAAGGTACTTTATCAAAATCTGCTGCGCGAAAATGGTTCGCTCGCTTTCGTTCTGGTAATTTTGATGTGAAAGATAAATCACTCTCTGGTCGTCCAATCATTGAAAAAGCTGATGAAATTCTTGAAAAAGTCCAGCAAGATAAGCATATCAGCAGTGTCGATATTAGTATGGAGCTAGGCATTGACCAGGAAACTGTTTTGAACCATTTACACAAAGCTGGCTACAAAAAGAAGCTCGATTTATGGGTTCCTCATGAGTTGAGCCCGAAAAACATGATAGACCGAATTAACTTGTGCAATGCCCTGCTGAAACGCAATGAAATCAAGCCATTTCCGAGACGTGACATAACCGGTGATGAAAAATGGAGCACGTACGACAATCGGAAGCGTCAAAGATCGTGGACAACGGATGGTGAGCCATCACAAGCGTTCGCGAAGCCAGAATTGACGGCGAAAAAGGTGATGCTGTGTGTGTGGTGGGACTGGAAGGGAATCGTCCACCATGAGCTACTTTTAGTTGGTCAGACGATTGATTCTCAACTCTACTGTATACAATTAGAGAGATTACGCCAAGCAATTGAAAGAAAATGGCCTGAATTGATCAATAGGAAAGGTGTTGTCTTCCATCATGACAACGCCCGACCACACACTTTTTTAATGACCCGTCAAAATTGCGAGAGCTTGGTTGGGAAGTTTTGATGCATCCACCGTATAGTCCAGACATAGCACCTTCTGACTATCGCTTATTCCGATCTCTGAACTCTCTCAATGGGATTAAGCTGCTTTTAAAAGAAGCCTGTGGAAACCACTTGGTTCAGTTTTTCAACCAGAAACCACAAAAGTTCTTCACCGATGGCATCATGGCTCTACCCGAAAAATGGCGAAACATTGTCGATAATAATGGAGCATATTTGGTTTAAATAAATTCATTTTCACACTATAAGAAAACCAGTTGAATTTTACTAAAAAAAACGCCACGAACTTTTTCCCATACCCAATATATGCGATGATCCTTCGCGATGGTGACCCTATTTTGATGTTCCCATGGGCCGGTAAATGCGCCTTCTGCTTCACCTGTAGATCTGTTGCTGGTCCGTCTGTCAGCTATTACGGACACCG
Source organism: Cylloceria caligata (assembly GCA_963942595.1). NCBI lineage: Eukaryota > Metazoa > Arthropoda > Insecta > Hymenoptera > Ichneumonidae > Cylloceria > Cylloceria caligata. Next base: position 54,961,924 of record OZ012706.1, on the reverse strand, counting down.
GGTCCACGCTCGCGTTTCTCTAATTTCGCGAAAAGTGGAAATATCGGTGGCTTCGATTCGTTCTTCGTCCACGTATCGTATGGAAAGTGTTGGCGCGGTCTTTGGTGACTATTTGGGCCCCTCTTCGTCCCGGTGGAACTGCCGTATGATAAGTTATGTTGATTTTATATGGTGATGTGAATCCCTGTTTAAAATAGTTAACAGCTCTTGTCTTATTTCTTTGTTGCCCAGATAGATTACGAGTGATCGTGCAACAACAATTCGACACCATTCGCCTCTGTACTCTTCCTCGGAAATCTTTCTGTCATCGGTGAGTAATTTATGTTTCCTCCTTTCTCTCTTTCCGTTGCACTACGCTACCTCGGCGTGTGAGATTCCGTTGGCCCTGTTCACCAGAATTTTTCTCCACCGGTGGCACCGTATCCCCAGGGTCTCCTTATTTCACTTTTTCTTCGGGTGATCCTTATAAGAGAACCTCTAGCCTTCCTCTTTTGGATGTCTACTTCACAAGGTTGGCTCCAAGAAGCACTCTCTCCTGTGTAGTACGGATCTTATTTTTATGTCTTTTGAGTCCACCGTATCCTAGTTATCACCATAACTCTTCCTGGGTGATGCAGTTTCTCTTCTTCTTCTTGGCTGCAATACTTTCTCGTGCTGCTTGATAATTATCGGTTCCTGACCTACTCGTATTTGGTAGATGGTTTTACACATCAACCACTACGTCGTGTCGACAATTTATCCTCAATTTCCTACCATCCTACTTAATTTCTATCGTTCCTAGCTAAATTCTTAATTTCCAAGATTCTTATTTCTATTTATCTTGTAGTTGTTGAATTTTCCCTAACTATTTCCCAGGCTATACTGGAGCGGTTCGATTATTTATGATGGTTTAAACCAGGGGTCTCCAAACTTTCCAGCCTTAGGGCCATACTGATTACTCCAGTAAGTTCCGAGGGCCAAAACCATATTATCATTGTTGCCGGTGGTAAAAAGTGAAATAGTCCAAAATCTGTCCGCGGGCCGAATGTGGCCCTCGGGCCGTAGTTTGGAGACCCCTGGTTTAAACCATTTGCTTGAGAATTTACACTCTATTCGATCCTAGACCCTACCGCTTCGTTAGCTTTGGTTTGCTATTCTGTAGCAAACTACTGTCGCGTAACAAGAGAGAACTCTTTCGTATAAAGGTTTCTGCCGGACAAAAAAAGAACTGTTACTTATGGGAGTTTCTGCAAGAGAAAAGAGCTCCTGCTTTGTCGCAGCCACTTTTATATCTTTTTCCCTTTCTTTCCCACTCTCTCGTCATTTCTCCTTTAAATTTGATTTCTAATGCTATCTCTTCTCGTTACAGGTACCCGCCACGAGGCCCTAGCGTTCCCCTCGCTGCTCGTGCGAGGTGAGCTGGTCACTGACCCGCTGTTTTTCGACATCAAGGGAACATCCCGCGATAGTGACGTCAGACGTTTCTACCGTGATGCTATTCCGATCCCTGCTCAAGGGGATCCGCATCTATATATTTCGGCGCGGTGCAAATATATTGTTTCTCGTTTGCCTCCGATATCGAATTTCTTGGATGTTTTTTATCAATAAAATCAATAAAATACTCTTCAAATAGATTTACTCTTTTTATTTGAGTATTTTTCTTATAAGACAACTGTATCTTTGTCATATAAAGGGATCATCTGTGACTATGTCACAATATATTTATATTTCTGTCAATATATTATTTCGAGGAATTACTCCTCGCTTCGGCGGCACGCGTCGAGATAGAGAGAGAGGGAGAGAACACCTCGGTCGGAAAATGAGGTGTCAAGGGATGCGGGTTACGCTGCGCTGTAGATCCGAGTCACTTCCGCTGTCTCCTTTATGAATAATACAGAATGCCGTTCCACAATAATATTTAAGCTTGTTTTACATCTCACTATCGTGTAATGTGTAGTGGCTTACGTGTTTGCCAAAGTAACTAAATATTAATTATTTTTATATTCTTTTATTAATAAATTCATATTCTAAAGTTTCTAACTGTTTAATTAAACAATATAATAGCTTTAATTTTCACTGATGTTTAGTTTTTACAATTATAGCTTTATGCTTAAATTGTTTGTGGGTCCAAAGTATTGTCTATTAAATGGGTGCTTAGATTATTACTCTTGCAGTGGACCACAAAGTATGTGTTTATAAATACGTATTGTTTGAAGGGAATACTCTTTGTTTATGGTCTAAATACAGAGAGAAGGGAAAGACGGCCACTGCTCGGGTGCAAGCCGGAGCGTTGTGGGATACGTTCCCTCACCAACAACTGCTACGGTAGCTTCGAGCCGTTTTTGCCAGCTGTATGATATTATTGCTTAATTTTTATATCAAACTTGCGTTTGAATGTTTTATTTGTTTTAAATTATAGATTATCTAATATACAGGGTGGGCCATTTTAATCTATGCACCCAAATTTCTTTGTACCTAAGACAGATATGGAAAAATAGTTCAGACAAAAGTTATTTAAGATAACAGGGGTCACCAATCTGTATAACTAGCTTTGACCTTGAGACTACTTGTCAAGGTTATTTAAAGGTCAGAGTGGTTTTTTAAAGAGAGAACCCCTATTTTTGACACCGGATTTAAAAAGAACGGAAAATTTTACGTCGAAAATGATATTTTTAAGTTTTTTTTCGTGGCTTTGAGAAGGTCAATTTAAGGTCAAATGCTAAATAACTGCCTGGTAGCTGTTTATTTAGCTGTTTAAATTTTCTAGCGGAATAAACGTTGTGAAGATACCTTTATAAGAAAGATCGAACTGGAATGTGACAACAAATTGACAGAAAATTTAAACAGCTAAACTAACAGCTACCAGGCAGTTATTTAGCATTTGACCTTAAATTGATCTTCTCAAGGTCACGATAAAAAACTTCAAAATATCATTTTAGACGTATAATTTTCCGCTCTTTTCGAATCCAGTGTCAAAAATAGGGGTTCCCGTTTAAAAAAACCATTCTGACCTTCACATAATCTTGACAAGTAGTCTCAAGGTTAAAGCTAGTTACACAGATAAGTGACCCCTATTATCTTGAACAACTTTTGTCTGAATTATTTTTCCGTATCTGTCTTAGGTACAAAGAAATTCGGGTTCATAGATTAAAATGGCCCACCCTGTATATATACAGGGTGTCCCAGCTACATACACCTCATTACGACGGGTTGCATACTCCTAGGAGCGCGCCCAAGCGCGCATCGAGCCGGTAATACAGAGCGTGACGGTATAATCACTCGCGTATCTTTACAAGAGTTTCAGTACAGCGAGTCGTCACGCTGTCAACCGCTTCGCATAATAACCCGAAAAAACGTCATATTTATAAAATATTTTAATTTTTAAATGTGTGTTTAAATGCTTGAAGATTTTAATGTTTATTTGGGTGTTTAAATGTTACAGAACGTTTAAATCTTTGAATATTTAAATGTGTTTAAATTATTGAAGGTTTAAATGTTGAAACGTTGCAGAAACGCAGTACGGATACGTTCTTTTAGTTGTTCTATCTATCAAAATTATGAATCGACTGGAAATTGTAGTTTGCTATGTTTAAAATTCAGTTTCGGCGAAACGCACAAAATCCCGACGTGCGCACGAGTCTAAATTGAATCTTGAAGTTCGAATTTGCATAATTAATGTAATGAATTTAAACATAGCAGTCTACAGTTTGCAGTCGATTCATAATTTTGATAGAAAGAACAACTAAAAGAACGTACCCGTACTGCATTTCTGCAACGTTTCAACATTTAAACCTTCAATAATTTAAACACATTAAAATATTTAAAGATTTAAACGTTCTGTAACATTTAAACGCCCAAATAAACATTTAAAACTTCAAGCATTTAAACACACATTTAAAAATTAAAATATTTTATAAATATGACGTTTTTTCGGGTTATTATGCGAAGCGGTTGACAGCGTGATGACTCGCTATACTGAAACTCTTGTAAAGATACGCGAGTGATTATACTGACACGCTCTGTATTACCGGCTCGATGCGCGCTTGGGCGCGCTCCTAGGAGTATGCAACCCGTCGTAGTGAGGTGTATGTAGCTGGGACACCCTGTATATTTCGTCACCTGAATATTTATTTTGTAAAGAATCCAAATCTCTGCTACAATTGTGTTTAAATTGTTCTTTGTCTATTCGAACATTTTGAACAGCTGCCTTTTGGGTTTTTAGTGTCCTGAAGTCAAAAACGAATTTTTATTTTCCATTAATATGGTTAATATAGCAACGAAGACGTTGCTAGGGTGGTTGGCCTACTTTCGTGGCCGAGACACAGCACACGACAAGGAGAAGGGAGCGAGCACCCGGCAGTCACCAACAGAGTAAGTAGATACGAGCCAATTAAAGACTTCGGTGACTCTCGCAGCCAATGATATCCACACGGCATAGAGGGAGACTCGTGATAAGAGATTCAGACCCCTCTACACTGACCATTAGAGTGGGGGCAATGCCCTGGCAACTCTTAGTTTTTCATTAGTAGGTACAGTTCTGAACTTGGCCGTCCCCTCTTGGCGCGCACCATGTGTACCCACTGTTCTGCCTCGGTATGGCTGCACGTCTCACCTCTCCTGCTATTATTATACCCATATAATCTCTGGTAACTATATGACCCGACCACAGTGCAGGTTTATGACTTTCTTTAAAAGAAAGAAGGATATTGCAGCTTGGTTACGTCAAGACGTAACACAGGCCACTATCAAGCTTACCCTGGCTGGGTATCGTGGACCACCCTCTTTTTGGCCACAAGCCTCCACTGTCACCCTGGTCACAGTACACAAAATACACAACTCCGTCGCACAATCCGCCTATCAGACCGCTGAGCATGGCCATCTTCATCGAGAGGCACGTCACCATACCTGCCGCAAAACAGCTCGATGAGTTGAATTGACTCCCGCCCGCCACCACCCCACTTTTCCATCGCCGCGCTAACCACTCTGCTTAACCAGTGTTGGTAATATGGAGATGGTAAGATGAGGTGGTGTGGGTACTCTGGTGAAAAAGGAAGGGTAGAGATAAGAGCAAGATGCAGCAAAGGTGTATACACACTTGGAAAAATGAATAAAATTATGTACTCACCACCACAGCTGTTGTAGGAATCTACCCTCCTTCCGCAGCGATTTTAAACTCCTGTCTCTCGAATGTACTCTCTCTCACACGCACACACACAGCACCGTGTCTTTAATTTCTTGCTACGTCCTCGTCAAAGGCCTCATCCACGGCATCGATATCGTAGCCGATATCTATCTCATCACCGAGGGCCTCTATAATACCCGCTGCCACATCCGTGCGTTCCCCATCCGTAAATCAAACCCGCGGAGGGTTATCGCCAGCAAGAGGTCGCATCATGACAGCGATCAAGACATCGCTAACGCACGCTTCTTCGATGAGATGCTCAATACCTACAACATCCACGCGTTCGAATCCGTACATTGAACACTCCATGACAAGAGTCGGCAACATACTTCCTAGAAGCTCCAGAAGAAATAGGTGAGACCAGTCGATGTAAATGGTCTCGCCGAAATTGACTAGCAACACCTCGCACTACCCATCAAAGTCCGGGTAAACCACTTCGCCGCGGACAAATCCATTGAAGCGAGGCACAATACAGGACAATCGGATATACCGTTCGCCAAGTCCAACGGGTCTTCCTCGACGCTCCACTAAATCCAGGCTACATAGGAGCTCTCCCAGCTTGTCGTACGCATCGCTAATTGCCTGTGAACAAAAGAAACACGCTCACCACACTCTCGACTAAAATTACTCGGCACCAAAACGCGTCACTTAAAATCTCCTTGCCGTATCGCTGATGTATATTGCTTGTTATTGTTTGCGTGTAGGATGGCAAAGACAGATTAAACACTCGAGATGCTGCTTGAGAGTATCACGGGAATAAAGATAACAAACTCCTATGAATTATAACTAGGTATCCAGCACTTTGAATGCAACAAAAGCGGTTTTCGAGCATGTATAGACGTGCGCTGTGCTCCTCGTCAAACGCTTGTTCTGCAGTAAAAGACATAGAATATGATCCCTCACAGAGAGAGAGAGAGAGACAGAGACTTCAATTATAATTCTCTAATTATTATGCTACAAAAATAAGAGACACAGTAAGGTCAGATATATTTTTTAAATTAATCAATATTTTATGGAAATCACTATACACATTTACCGTCGTATGCAACAGCCCTGCAAACACGGTAATCCGCGCTCGGAGATTCCTCCACCGTCCATTTTATTTTTATCGCTATAAGGAATTAATTTGTATTATCACTCGTAATATTGCTTTTAAATTATTTTTCGCTGGGTGTGTTGTCATCACAGTGTACTTCTGAAAAAAGAATGAAGCAAGTATTTAATTGAAAGCACTGGTCAATAAAAACAATGTGTACAGAATAATCGATACTGTCTTACCTGATATGCCTCGTCTCATTATACAAAGTTGGCAGTGTTGATGATCTGCTAGCACCGACGTCAACTGCGGATGTGGATGGTTGGTGACACTTATCTTTTCCGAAGCTAGATCTATCTGTATAGTGTATAGTATGTATCCTTCTCTCGCTCTCCATAACATAAATAACGAACCCTCGATGTCGGTTTATATGCAGGGGCTGCTTGCTCTGCAAGACATTATTTTTTATAATGAAAAATAAATATTACATGTTTTTAAATCACGATTTAAAAATTATTTTTTATTTTGTACCTACCAATCGACATTGGCACGTATTCCATGATCTGCTGCGTTAATGAAACAAAGACGAGAGCTCCGTATTCTTTCTGTGCAGACCTTTGCTGATGCTTCGGTTTTAGGACTGTGATAACTCATATTTTCTCTCTCTCTCTCTATGACTGACCTTAGTGTATACTTTATAATATTTCGAGCGAAATATACACTATATACAATTATTTACAACAGTGTCTTTATCACAAATAGCTGCACATACGGAGAATTATTGCGTTTGCAATGCAACACCTGATGCATGATCAGCGATATGACCACGATACAGCACAATTATTTCGGACAAAATAATTTTCATAAGCTCCGTATCCTCCGGCGCTAGCAAGGTCGCGATGTGCTCGAGCGCTTCTTCAAAGAATTTTTCGGAACCGATGATCTCATACGCTGCTGCATGAGGCGTTTCACTGACAACTACCTTTTCACGGGCATATGATACCATCTCGTTCATACACCGCTGAATCGTTTCACTTTTGCTCTTTAGAGCCTGAATATGAATATCAATTCTTCTACTTATTTCGACGAGCAGATCAAATGTCGGCCGCAGAAGAACAATGTTTGGAGAGTATTTTCGGAAGCGTTTCCGTTTCGATTCTACAGATTCCTCTTGATTCTCGTATTCCTCATAAGCACTACCGCGTATTTTACCAAATGAGACAACTCTGCGCTGGTAACACGAAGTTAAAAAGGTGTAATACGCAGTGTGTTCTATGCGGGTATTACACATATTCTCGGCATTAGCCCCATGAGCTTCGAAATATCGTTGTACGCGAGAAAAATCACTTTTAAACACTCGTCACTCGTCCGCACTGAGTGTAATTCCGGTAAAAGTATTCGTCAATATTTGCACCACTGGTGTAAGAGTACACGTAGAGTTTAACTCGAGCCCGGCGACGATTATTTTACCATATGGTTTATTAAAACCGTACATAACGGGGTTCGCTATATATGACGATATCGCGTGAGACATAGCATCGTTATTTGCCATTTTTATTGCTTTCGTGAAGACTGTAACTTTTCGAATGAAGCGTCGGTGGTGTTCATACTCCGTTTTATACAGATTTCCCCCACTATCGAGTTGCATCGCCTCTTCTTTTGATACTGCAAATCATACGACTGAAAATTGCATACCGATATCCTTTGATATTTGTCGCATTCTCCTCAACAGACTAGTAACAGCAGCAACAAATATATCCCAAAACTCTTGCATACTCTCGCACACCTATGTGCACACGCACACCTCGACAGATAGATAAGATGTGTCATGAAAACTAAATAATATTCGTCGAACAAATTTGATGATTTTCCTCATGGCCGAGTGCCTTGAAATTAGATGAAAACAATATGACATTCATCGGCGAAACTCGATAACTTAGTGCATCACCATCGCTAAATATTTCCCTAGGTCTGACTTTTTTAAAGTGATCGTGTGCGGCCATCTTCTTGGTTAGTCGTATTCATTACATCGCTGCAGTACATGCAGAGAGAGAAAGAGAGAAAGAGCGTGTTAAAGGAATATATATAAAAGTGAGCCGCTTTGAAAAATTTCTAGTCAATTGTCTGATTTACTGTGGTTGCTACTACCACTACAACTCTAACAACACAATCATGGTCAGAGTGGTAAAGCGCTCATTGATATGAAAATTCATAGAGTTTATATTGAAACGTAAACCGTCGTTGCGTTCACGGTGGGGGAGAAGAAATTTACAGATCACCCTATGGGAACTTCTGACACAGGCGGTTGTTCGTAAAATTTGCGGTATGCTGTGAGAGTGTCATCAGCGCGATTTAGTTGACACGCATAATATTGGATTGTTTGATAATCAAATAATTATTGATTCGGTGGTGCGTGTTATTCGTCGACGCGGTTGGCTGAATGAGCCTGCTCTGCAGCCCATACTTAATAAAAGACGTAAGTAATATACAGCGTTAATTACTTTTATTTTATTTCCGTTATTTTATAGGATTTTTATATAGTTCGACGGTATGAATACGAAGAAATGGGATCCGACACCTATGATTTCGATGAGGAGGGAAGAACCGATTCAGATGATCGTAGCAGGGACAACGATGGTGACAGCTCCGCAGAGAATCGTTGAATACATTTTACCCAGCCATTCTGCGGCTATAAACTAACAAACGGTGTTTTCATGGCCAGCCGCGTGAGAGAACCAGATCAAGCCGTCGCAGGTCTATCGCGACAATACAGTTCAAACGATGATACCAACAGCAATACAGACAACGAGGAAGAAGAAGAAGAAGAGGAGGAAGTGAAGGGGGAGGAGGAGGAGGAGGACCCGGTAGATTCAGGTAAGCTTTTAATAATACGATTACGCTGATAAAAATAAAAAAATTAGGCGGATAATAATAGTAAAATGAAAAAACTGGGTACGAGTCGGACTCAAACGTTTTTCGCTTTGCACGATTCACTGTGCCGAGACCGCCGACAATCGAGTTGGTTTACGAAATGCGTCGGCGGTTCTCGGGTGCAGTCGACGGATTCGAGGACTAGAAGCAAATATAAGTTTGTAATTCTTACGTTACACGAATTATATACATAGTATATAGCTAGCGACAAACAAAAATTTTAATTAAATGAAATAAAAATTTTATTTCAAATTCGGAACGGGCTTCGAGGTGCGCTATATACAGCATCGATAGAGCTCACGCGTAATGCAGGGGTAACGACACCGTCTAGAGGGTGCAGTGCGGGCGAAATTCAGCTCTTTCAGGAGTACTTGGTTCTCGAGGGTATAGCGATTGTTGTTTATGAATATCTCACCTTCGGAAAACGCGTTCCGGCTCTGTACGAATGGCGAAAATACGTACTCACTGCAATAGGTAAAATTAATAGTACATTCTTTACTCTCTATTACGAGCGTTCTCACCACTACCAGCCAATATTAAGAGTCGCTGGTGCGCTAGGTAGTCGGGGGTTCTGCGCATAATATAATTCCGAGTATATTCGAGTACCCGAACATCGCTGTTGCTATCAATGTGCTCGATGTAAATCCACTTATTGCAACGGCAATCGAAACTCTCAGCCTGAATATTGCACAGACTGTAATCGTTAATCCTTTTTGCCTCGCTCATCACAAGGATGAGAGCTCCGCGGGTATCACGTCTCGTAAATATAGACTGTACAGCGCCTGTAACGCATTGAAAAACTGTAGAGGCTGCTCGCGTATGATTAAAATCACAGATAAAAAGATGCATGTATGTGGTATATCGTTTTGTATTTCACGCAGGCAAACTCGACCGACTACGCATGCGTGTTTTATAGCACCTCATAAGAAACCAGAGGTGCCAAAAAAAAAGGAAAAAGACAAGCCCTCCACGGAATTTTGGTTTTATGATTTTGAGACGCAACAACACAAACAATTGCAGATTGATAAATCGAGTCGAATTCACGAGCTGAATTTATGTGTTACACAATGCGTATGTATGACATGTATGGATATCACAGATATAGAGAGCGATTGTGCTGACTGTGGTAAAAGTGAGTTCGTGTTTATCGATGATACTGTTGGGGAGCTCGTGAAATTGGCATTATCGCAAAAATGTTAATTGACCATCTGTATTGCTCATAATGCAAGAGGTTTCGACGCGCAATTTATTCTACGGTATTTAATCAAAGTGCAAAAAATACAGTTGCCCTGTTTGATTATAAATGGTAAAAAGATTGTCTCGATGAAGATTGGCGATGTCGTTTTTCTCGATAGTCTAAACTATTTACCCATGGCTTTTAGCGCTTTATCTAAGGCCTTCGGTTTCGCTGATGAGGTGGCAAAAGGTACATTTCTCTATTTATTCAACACATCGGAATATCGGAATTACACAGGTTCTCTGCCGGCTCTGCATTTTTATTCACCCGATACCATGTTCTCAGCGGATCGCAAGCGATTTTTAAAATGGTATGAGGAAGAATCGAGTCGCGTCGATTATAAATTTGATCTTGCGATGCAATTTGTGCAATATTGTCGTACAGATGTTACGGTATTGAGACGAGCGTGTCTAGCTTTTCGAGAGTTACTTATGCGTTGCGGGAGCGTGTGCTCCTTTACAGAAGCATGCCGATAGCATCAGCCTGTATGAGAGTATTTCGAAAGAATTTTCTACAGGAAGATCGCATTGCGGTGTTACCACCAGGGCGGTACCGCTGGGGCGATAAGCAGTCGCGCAAGGCCGTCGCATGGCTCGTATGGCTCGAGCGTAAGCGCAATTGCGTTATCGCTCATGCAGGACGCACGAGAGAGTATCGCCCTCCGACCGGCCTACCGGCTGTCGATGGATACTACGTGGATGCGGGGGTCCATCACGTTCTTCAATTTCACGGCTGCTTTTCGTATAGATGTCCGCGATGTTATCGCGTGAATAGAGATGTTCGAATCAAATTCGGTGATACGATGGATGAGCGATACTCTCTAACCGAAATATAGGAATGCGATTTTGACAGATTTTTCGAGAATTACGAGGAAATGTCGTTATACGTGAAATACCACGCTATGGTCAAGCAGGCGCTTCTCGAACCACGCGATGCATTCTTTGGCGGTCGAACGGAAATTTTTTTAAGATTGTACGACGTCGCGAATGGGGAGCAGATACGCTATGTGGATGTGCTCGCTGTATCCATGGGTGTATAAGAATGGAAAATATCTGGATATGGAATGAAAATGTAAGAAAGAAACTACTGTTCCCCCTGTAAAGAACGTGCTGCACAGACATGGACACATCGGCGGGCTGCAAACACAATGACACGACTGAGTGAGCGTTTGCCGGCACATGGGTCGTTGACGAGCTGAGAAAATCTGTGTCGCTCGGATGTAAGGTGACGCGTATCGATGAAATTTGGCAATACGTTGTTACGCAGTATGACTCGACAACGCGACGAGGCGGTCATTTTGCCGAGTCCATCGATACATTCCTGAAAATAAAACAGGAGGCGAGTGGACCGCCAACAGAGAGTAACGATGACTCGGAAGCAATAGCGCGTTTTATAGTGTTGTACAAGGAGTCTGACGGTGTATATCTCGAGCGAAGTGCTTTGCAGTCAAATCCGGGTTTACGTTCGCTCGCAAAATTGGCTCTTAATTCATTGTGGGGAAAGTTTGGTGAACGCGAGAATGTGAGCAACCGCGTTGCCATGCAAACATACCTGACATCAAGCGCCGTGATTGCAGCATACACGACGGCACAGGCACGCCTAAAACTATACAGTTATCTTGAGAGGCTCGGGCGACGAATATTGTACTGCGATACAGACTCCTGCATTTACTTGAGTCCCCCCGATGGCAAAGAGTATGAGTCGCCTATCGGTCAATTTCTGGGGGATCACACGGATGAATTAAGCGAATACCGGCCTGGTAGTTATATAAGTTCGTTCGTTTCGGGATGTATGATAATGAGTGTGAATGAGTTAGAAATATTTGATAATGCTTCACATAAAATTGTTAAGAACTCTAGAATGAAAACTAACTGATGCGACAGAGCCCTACGAGAGAAGTTGACAAGTGCGCAGAGTGAGCGCCTAGTCAGCTTGAGTAACACATAATAAATGGCAATGTATATAGTGCTCTGTGCAGTGAACATGTATCGTTTGAGTATTTTTAATCTGTCGACGGATAGCAGGTCGATGCATTCGCACGTAGCATGTCGAGTGACAGATGCGGATAGTAAGATTAAGGATCCTGGTGACAAGTATAATTAATTGAATGCACTCAGTAATTAACAATAATAATTCAACGTTTATTTAATTAAGTAACGGTGATTGCATAAAAAATATCTGTTGAATACAAGAATATGTAATTTGATTTGTCTGGCCTGTGTGATGATGTACTGACGGTGAGTGGGATCTCAGGCCGGTGAGTTGACTTGTTGATCCTCTGTGGATGATCCTGGTGATATGGTCTGATTGTGGAGCTCTATTGAAGCCACATGGCAGGCTGGTGAGTGAGCTATAGCCAACGTGTGATGCGAGGCTGAATGGCGTTTCTGCTACCAACGACTAACCACGCCGTTGACGTTTATGTGAATGTTGCGATAGTTCTGTTGATTTGCTATGATTCGCACTGACACTGAGTTGAAACACGGGTGATTTGACCAAGAATGTAATACGCTACACTACTGACAATGAGTGCGCACAAATGTGAGTGGAACTAATGAATATGTACGTGAGTTTACGCGGGTACGTGTATCGCGAACGACTCTAGTGAGAACAACGGCCACATCCGTCGACCACGAGGCAGAGTATCAAGAGGGCGGACGTGCGTCACAGCTTGCTTGAGTTGTGATTCGCCGCCAGCGATGGAAAGTGAGCCTTGCGAGAAGTCTTATCGCTGGGGCCACGCTAGCAGTGTTGGCCGCTAGAGTGAGCTTCGATCGAGGATGTGAGCTGATGGACAATGTGCTTGAGTGCACGGTCGATACATCGATATAGCATACCTGTGAGCTATACCATATGACGCGAGGCGTCAGATGATTGTGAGTGTAGCGTGTGCATGAGTTGAGTGTGTGCTTGGTAGGTGCGAAAACTGAACATTCCGCTCGCCATCACCAACTGTGTTGATGATTGGTTGTGATCTGCTCTTCATTCAGTTTGAGCTGGTAAGATGCCGAGCTTGGCGATTGGTCGGACGAGTGTTGTTGTTTCGACGGTGGAGACCTCACATCAGTGATCAGTACTAATGAAGCGACCTGGATGGTGTTTGATGGATGACGCCATTTTGATGTAGAAAGTTGGCGCTGGAGATATTGAGTTGACCATTTGGACCGCAAATATTGAAGCTTTTGTTGTATTAGTTGCCATCGTGATAGTCTAGTAACGTTCAGATCTGTGAGTGATGCCTTGGTATGGCTGTGAGCGGCTCTCCTATGAGAAAGTGAGCTGGTGTGAGTGCTGAAGTATCTTCAGGGTCTTCTGTGAGTGGTTCCCATGGTCGTGAGTTGAGCGTTGCTTCGATCTGGATGAGCAACGTGGTTAATTCCTCGAACCTGAGTGCGACTTCTCCTACTCTTTGGTTCAGGTGATATTTTACTGATTTGACTGCTGCTTCCCATTTTCCTCCCATATGTGGAGCTGCGGTGGATTGAACTTCCACGTAGTTCTATCGCTGGTGAGTGAGCAATGCAGTGAGAGTGATTCTGTTCTACCTTGAGTGAAGTGTTTGGTGAGTGTGGCATCTGGTCCTATGAAGTTTGTGCCGCAATCACTATAGAGAGTGTTGCAGATGCCTCTGCGTCCAGTGAACCGTCTGAATGCAGCGATAAATGAGTCAGTTGAGTAGAAGAATGGTCGTGCTGGTGTAACTCTTTTGGTTGGTAATTGACCCATGAGTTGTTGTGCTCTGACGTCACATTGTCGGAAACATTTCATGCAGCTGAGTATGTGCGACCGTACTGGAGCTCTACCACCAATAATCCAGTACGATTGCCTTGTGTAGTTCAGGGTGAGTTGAGTGCCTCCATGCATATTTTTGTGATGTGCATCTGCTATGATGAGTGTGGTGAAGTGTGAATATCGTGGGAGTATTGTTGGGTGAATTGCCTCAAGTTCCAGTTGTGAGTTGGTCAATCTTCCTCCAACCCGAATGATGCCTTGAGTGTCGATATAGGCAGTCAGGCGATTGAAGGGATGAGCTGTTGGTAGTTGAGCTATGGTGATCAATTTGAGCTCTGTTGATAAATATGCTGCTTGAGTTGCTTTGATCCGAAGTACTCCTACTATCTCAATATCTTGTGGCGAGAGAGGGTTAAAGAGTGTTGAGTTTGGCAACTTCTTGAAGAGTTGACTTACTCGAAAGCATATTGCGGTCACTCTGAGTAGTCGAGTGAGAGAAGAGTGTCTATATATCATCTCCCAATGATATACGGCTTGAGTTGTTGCCACTGTGAGTGCGAGCGCAGGTCGCTCTTCCTGATAAGTCTGTGAGTCCTGGTGATAGTGTTGAATTGGCCATAAATATTGATCGCCTGTGAGCCACTGTGGTCCTGTCCATCACAGGAGGTGCTTCTGGAGCTGGGAGATGCGGATGCCCCTTGAAGCACAATCGGCTGGATTGTCTTGGCCAGGAACGAATCTCCATACGCTGTTTGGAGTTAGTTCTTGAATTGCTGACACTCGGTTCCTGATAAAGTCCTTCCACCGTGATGGGTGTAAGTTAATCCAGGTGAGCGTTACTGAGGAATCAGTCCACAGGAACGTTTGAGTGTTGGTGAGTTCCAAGGCTGTTTGCACATACTTCATGAGCTTTGCTAAGATCAGTGCTGCTGTGAGCTCGAGTCGAGGGATGGAGAGTCGCTTGAGTGATGTTACTTTTGATTTCGCGCAGATGAGTTTGACCTTGGTTTCTTCGCCTGGAGTTGTTGTTTTGTTTAGATAGCAGCCGCCATTGCTATTTGAGATGCGTCGGAGAATCCGTGCAACTCCACAAGTATTGAGCTTGTGAGTTGAATCCATCGTGGAATTGAGATTCGATCGACTTGAGTGAGCTCTTGTCTGAGCAATGTCCACTTGGTGTGTATCTGATCTGAAACTTGATAGTCCCAGCAGAGTTTCTCCAGCCATAATTCTTGTAATAATGATTTGGCCTTGGTGATGAATGGTAAGAGACACCCGAGTGGATCGTAGAGTTGTGCTGTTTCAGACAAGATGATTCTCTTTGTGAGCTTGCAACTTGAGCATGGAGGGTTTGCGTGGAACTTGAATACGTCTTTACGAGGTATCCATGACAGGCCGAGTAACTTGGTGCTGCTATCTTCGGATGAGTGTGAGTTTGATGGTGAGTGGTGGTCGATATGCTCGATGAATTGCTCGATGTTGTTGTGCCATTTTGCTAGACGCAACCCGCCCGCCATGCAGAGCTGGGTGACTTGATTTGACATTTCGATGAGTATGTCAAGCTGATCAGCTCCTCCAAATATGTCGTCAACATATCTGCCTTTCATGAGTGGTTCGATTGCAAGTGGGAAGGTCATCGACCTTCGTCCTCAACTAGTTGAAGCAATGATCTGATTGCTAAGAATGGTGCTGAGCGAGTTCCATACGTCACTGTTGTTAGGTGGTATGGTACTATATTGAGTTGGTCATCTCGCCACATGATTCGTTGCAAATCCATATCGTCCGGATGGACTTTGATTTGTCTGTACATCTTTGTGATGTCTGTTGAAAAGATGAGTTTGTGCTGTCGGATCCATATGAACACATCTGAGATGTCACGTTGACATTTTGCTCCAACATGCTGGATGTCGTTGAGTGATACTTGCGACGTGGATGGGCTGGATCCGTTAAAGACAACTCTCAACTTTGTAGTGCATCGATCTTCTTTCAGTACACCATGATGAGGAAGATAATATGGAGGATGAGCATGAGTTTGTTCTGACAATCGATCTTCCGAGACCCTAAACCCTCCTGATGCTACAGCATCATGTGCCAAGGTCGTCTCGGTTTCACGATGGCAATGCACAGAATCGCTTATTTGAGTTGACTGATGGTAAGATGGTACACGTATCATGTGACCACAGTTTTTATATGCTTTCATGAATGAGTTGTATAAATTAGTGTATGAGTTATTTGTTGAGAGTTTCTTCATGAGTCGTTGCAAACATCGTTGAGCAGTGAGTTTTGAGTCTCCTAGACTCGATGGTGATGATTTGAGCGGGATTCAAACGATGTATCGTCCTTCTTCGTTCCGAATGTGAGTCGTTTGAAAAAGCTTTTCAAACGCTTATTCGTCTGCGGTGAGCTTGTGATCTGTTGTCGATGGTGTTTCTTCTTGAACCCAGAATTGCGTGAGAAGATCTTGAAGTTCCTTGTTTGATGATTCTACTGCTATGTGGTATGAGTTGCTTGGTGTTGAATAATTCTCTGGGACTGGACCAAGAATGATCCACCAAAATATTGTTGCTTGTGCAATCGGTAGGACGTCTGAGTGTTTCTTGATTCCAGGCTGGATGATTAGCTTATATGAATCAGCCCCGATGATGATACCTCCTGGTCGTGGTGTTAAGAAGTCAGGGTCTGCCAATTGCAGTGATGAGATGTGAGGCGAGTTCTGTGGTTGTGTGTGTACTGATGGCAATGTACTCGTCAACTTAGTGAGTATGTGAGCTGCGATGGTAACACCTTGTGATGAATGAATTGATCGTAATGTTAATGTGGTGGTACCTCTTGTTTGCGTTGATCTCGTGTTTCCAATGCCAATGACTGGAATTGATGAGTGTTGACGAGTAAGCCCATGATCTGATACGAGGTGTTCTGAGACGAAGGTGAGCTCTGATCCTGGCTCAATAAGTAATCTGAGTTGGTGAGTGCCGAAAGATGTGATGAGTAATGCTTGACACGTTGCTAGTAGAACTGCGGTTCTACCGTGTGAGTTGATGAGTTGGCAAAATGGCACGGGAATTTCTCATTGACGTGAGCTGGTGCTTGGATGAGCTGTGGCAAGTATAGCTGATGTGCCTGGTTGATTTGACTGTGATGCAGGTCTTCTTGTGGATGGCAAATGAATCATCGTGTGGTGTTTTGCACCGCATGTTTTACAGTTGTTGGTTGATTGGCACGAATGGATGTTGTGATGAACAAAGCAAATGAAACACAGTCGATGCTCTGTCACAACTTTGTGGCGGTGTGCAGGATGTAGTTCTCTAAACTTGGCGCAGCTCGCAATATAATACGAACCACCACAGTGATCGCACGGATATGGGTGTGGCCTCGTTTGAGTAGACGCATGTTGAGAGGTCCTTGCTGGCTGAGCTGTTGAACAACATGGTTGTCTTGATGATGTAGTGCTGACCCTGTCAGCTGATTGATCTGGGTTGATCGGAATTACTTCTAGGGCTCTCGCTCTAGAATCGATGAATCCCATCAAGTCTTGGATTGATGTTGGTTGTTTGTGAGCGCTTCTCTTGTACTCCCATGCTTCACGCATGGACGTGTCGAGGTGCTGAGCTACTACGAATATTAGTACGTAGTTCTATGATTCGCTGTCAACTCCAAGAACATTTAGTATATTGATTATTTCTTTGGTTGAACTGATCAACGTGTTGAGTGCTGCTGCCGTTTTCGCTACTGGTCGAGTGTTGGTAAGGAGTTTCTAAACATAAGACCGGATGAGTCTTTCCTTGTTGTTAAATCTGTCTTTGATTATTTGCCACGATGAGTTGAATGAATCATTGTTGATCGGCACATTGGAGATCAGTTGAGCGGCAGATCCTTTGAGGCTGATCTTTAAATAGTGAAGTTTTTCTACATCACTGATTTGTTCATTGTCGACCACCATTGAGGCAAACAAGTTTCTAAAAGCCGGCCACTTTGTAAAGTCGCCGTCAAATTCCGGCAACTTTATTTTTGGCAATGTTGATCTGTGCTGACTTGATTGACTCTGTTGATCAGCTCTGTTTGATGTGGTCTCTTGAGTTTTTGCGATTGCCTTCTCTCGCAGGATGATTGTCAGTGCCTTAAAATAACTGTCAAAGCCTGATTCGTACACCTTATCTGTAACATAAGGGTGAGTGAGAAAAGCACGTTTACATGTTTCTCCCATTTGATTATGTTCATTACAAAAACACTCCTAAGTGCGATTTAAAATCTCTAAATGGCCGTTGAGTTCTTCAAAAACGCAGCCCGGTGAGTTTTGCAGGTGATCGTGCAACTGATTGATCATTGCTATCCTCGCATGCTGTGATGTGACCTTATAATCCATGAGGTTAGCTTGATTGGTGCTTGGTGATGGCGTTCTGGTGCGTGGTCTCTGTACCGCGGGTAGTACATTGAGTGTATCGATAACGTCTGTTGCACCATTGGTTACTTCCACATTACCATCATGTGAGTCGCCTTCCTGCGAGGATTTGTTTTGGTCTGACAGCGATTTCTTATCGTCAGCCATGATTTGAACTGGTTGAGCTTGTTGAATAGTTTACAATAAATGATTAGCGCACTTGGGTGAGTATTTTATTATTGTTGAGCATTGTCCTGTATCGATGCATGCTGAGTTGCGCAATCTGTAGTGTATTACATGTGCTGATTGGTGATTTATGTGAGTATCGAGGCATAAATTTATATATCATAGTTGACCAGGATCCGGCTCGAAGGACCATAACAAATGTATGATAATAAGTGTGAATGAGTTGAAAATATTTGATAATGGTTCACATAAAATTGTGAAGAACTCTAGAATGAAAACTAACTGAAGCGACACAGCACTACGAGAGAAGTTGACAAGTGCGTAGAGTGAGCGCCTAGTCAGCCTGAGTAACACATAATAAATGGCAATGTATATAGTGCTCTGTGCAGTGAACATGTATCGTTTGAGTATTTTTAATCTGTCGACGGATAGCAGGTCGATGCATTCGCACGTAGCATGTCGAGTGACAGATGCGAATAGTAAGATTAAGGATCCTGGTGACAAGTACAAATAATTGAATGGACTCAGTAATTAACAATAATAATTCAACGTTTATTTAATTAAGTAACAGTGATTGCATGAAAAACACCTGTTGAATGCAAGAATATGTAATTTGATTTGTTTGGCCTGTGTGATGATGTACTGACGGTGAGTGGGATCTCAGGCCGGTGAGTTGACTTGTTGATCCCGTGTGGATGATCCTGTGATGTGGTCTGATTGTAAAGCTCTATTGAAGCCACACGGCAGGCTGGTGAGTGAGCCATAGCCAACGTGTGATGCGAGGCTGAATGACGTCTCTGCTACCAACGACGAACCACGCTGTTGACGTTTATGTGAATGTTGCGATAGTTCTGTTGATTTGCTGTGATTCGCACTGACACTGAGTTGAAACACGGGTGATTTTACCAAGAATGTAATACGCTACACTACTGACAATGAGTGCGCACAAATGTAAGTCGAACTAATGAATATGTACGTGAGTTTACGCGGGAACGTGTATCGCGAACGACTCTAGTGAGAACAACGGCCACATCCGTCGACCACGAGGCAGAGTATCAAGAGGGCGGACGTGCGTCACAGCTTGCTTGAGTTGTGATTTGCCGCCAGCGATGGAAAGTGAGCCTTGTGAGAGGTCTTGTCGCTGGGGCCACGCTAGCAGCGTTGGCCGCTTGAGTGAGCTTCGATCGAGGATGTGTGCTGATGGACAATGTGCTTGAGTGCGCGTTCGATACATCGATATAGCATACCTGCGAGCTATACCATATGACGCGAGGTGTCAGATGATTGTGCGTGTAGCGTGTGCATGAGTTGAGTGTGTGCTTGGCAGGTGCGAAAACTGAACACGGGAGGACCAAAATGTTACGGATACCTTGTTCGAAAACCCGACGATACGATTATTGAAAACTGTAAAGTAAAGGGTATCACGCTAAACTTTACGAATAGCCGTCACGTAAATTATAACGCATTACAATCCTTCGTGACAGGAGCTAGGAGCGTATCTATTATTTTAAAATTCGACGCTATACGGCGCACGGAATTTCATCAGGTTGTAACGCGTAAAGAAACGAAATCATGCGAACCTGTTAATACGAAGCGAAAGCTGCACGGGAAGTACTCTGCTGTACCGTATGGCTATTGTGAAATACGCTAATTATTATATCAGGGGTACAAATTGAAAATGCGGGTTTGATAACAGATGGCGTTACTAACGCTATACGCATCAGGCAGTACTGTGACTATGTTCATGTCAAAGCTACGTCTTATAGCTTTAATTTTCAGTATGTGTCAATTTGTCGCAGTGTCAAATTCATAGTTTTTTTGAGCTCTCAATATGTCGAGTTTCGTGCCAACAAAACAGCATTTGCGGGAAGTTTTAATTTACTTCTTTAATTTGAAGAAAAGTGCTGCTGAAGCACATCGATTGGTCTCCGAGGCTTATCCGAGTCATGTTCCATCGGTTTCAACGTGCGAGAGATGGTTTGTGCGGTTTAGAAGTGGTGATTTTGACGTTGAGGACAAAGAGCGGCCGGGCCAAG
This sequence comes from Cylloceria caligata, assembly GCA_963942595.1. Lineage (NCBI taxonomy): Eukaryota > Metazoa > Arthropoda > Insecta > Hymenoptera > Ichneumonidae > Cylloceria > Cylloceria caligata. Next base: position 54,941,227 of record OZ012706.1, on the reverse strand, counting down.
TGAAAAAGTTTGAGAATGCTGAATTGGAGGCAATACTCAATGAAGACTCGTGTCAAACTCAACAAGAGCTCGCAGATTCATTGGGAGTGACACAACAAGCCATTTCCCATCGTATAAAAGCCCTCGGAATGATCCAAAAGCAAGGACATTGGGTGCCGTATGAGCTGAAGCCGAGAGACGTCGAGCGCCGTTTTTTTGCATGCGAACTGCTGCTCGAACGGCAAAAACGGAAGGGTTTTTTGCATCGCATTGTCACTGGTGATGAAAAGTGGATCCATTACGATAACCCGAAGCGCAAAAAATCATATGGTTACCCCGGCCATGCATCATCATCGACGGCCAAACCAAATATTCACGGCGCCAAGCTCATGCTCTGTATTTGGTGGGACCAGCTGGGTGTCGTGTATTATGAGCTATTGAAATCGAACGAAACCATCACAGGAGCACTATACCGAACTCAATTGATGCGTTTGAGCCGCGCACTCAAAGAAAAACGGCCACAATACGAGCAAAGACACGACAAAGTAATTTTGCAACATGACAACGCTCGGCCACATGTTGCAGCGCCGGTCAAAACATACCTACAAACGCTGAAATGGGAAGTCTTACCCCACCCGCCGTATAGCCCAGATATTGCTCTTTCCGATTACCACCTTTTCCGATCGATGACACATGGCCTAGCTGACCAGCGCTTCCATTCTTACGAAGAAGCCCAAAAATGGGTCGATGACTGGATAGCAGCCAAGCCGGCCGAATTTTTTCGCGACGGTATCCGTAAATTGCCAGAAAGATGGGAAAAAGTTGTGGCTAGCGATGGACAATACTTTGAATAATTCATTTGTTACCATTTTTTCAGAATAAACGTTCAAAAATAGAAAAAAATCCCGCATTTTCAATTTGTACTCCTGATAGTACAACGCAAAAAAGTACAGGGTGCACCATCTTTTATGTCGGTATGTGAACATTGAATAACTTTTTAAAAAAAAAACGATTTCCATATATGAGGTATTTTTATTTAATTTCCTCCTTCACAATTTATTTGGACTAGTTTTTGAATACAACATCAATCAAGTAGCCGCCTTTATTGGCCAAAGCAAATTGTGCCCTTTTTGCTGCGTTTTCCATCACTTTTTCGAGCATCTCGGGCGGTATAGCGATGATTTGGGCACGAATGTTTGCCGTGAGCTCGTCAATCGTCTGAAGCTTGTTGCGTACACTTTGCTTTTCGAATAACCCCACAAAAAGTAGTCCGGAGGGGTCAAATCTGAAGATCTAGGTGGACAGTCAATGTCGCCATTTTTTGACATCACACGTCCAGGGAATTTTCGTTGCAGAAACTGCACTGTTTGATTTGTAGTGTAGCATGGCGCACCGTCTTGTGGAAACCAGTAACCGTTCAGACCTTTTTCACACATTTGTGGGCAGACATAATGAGCTAACATCCACCGATATCGATTCCCATTGACTGTTTCGCCTTCTCTGAAGAAAAATGGCCCAATGATGGTTTTGGCGCAAATGCCGGCCCATACAGTCAATTTCGGTCATGAAATGTCGTTTCATGGATCTCGTGTGGATTCTTCGTTCCCCAAATACGACAATTTTGCTTGTTAACGGCGCCAGAAAGTGTGAAATGGGCCTCGTCGGTCATCAAAATTTGCTTCCAAGAATCAGGTTCAGTGTCAACCATTCGAGCGACTATCTGGCTGTATTCCAAGCGACGTGGACGGTCTGTCGGCAATATTCTTTTAGTCAATTGCACTTGATACGGAAACAAATGCAAATAATCCTTTAAAATGCGCCGCAAAATGGTTCCACTGACGCCAAAATGCTGAGCGCGGTGACGATACGACACATGTGGGTTCTCGGCAACACTGTCTCTTGCTGCTTCAACCAGTTCATTGGAACGTCTTGGACGTTGATGAATGGCCCGTGGACGATTTCCCACTGTCCCGTACTCAACAAAATTCGATACCAAACAACGAATAATGTTGTCAGACGGTGCTTGTTGGCTACGATATTTTCGACGATATGCACGTTGAGTTAACACAACTGAACGACTATTTTCAATGTATAGCGTCACTATTTCGGCGCATTGTTTCGGTGTAAAGCGATTCATGGTTACAATTGTACTGAATTGACATTTCAAAAACATGTCTACTCTAGTCAATCGGTTGATAAATGTCAAAGTTATTCAATGTTTACATACCGACATGAAAGATGGCGCACCCTGTATATAGTTTTACGGTTGAATTCGCGGTATTTAAAAATAATCTGTTTGTCTAATTTCATGTATCGTATTTTCTGTGTACAATACGTTAAAAAAAATTGATTTAGTATGTATAAAACCGTTGTCTGCTCATTCTTTTTGTGCTTCTATTCGTAGCAGTAGCGGATATCTATCCACCGTTCCCTTTTGTTCTGACTTTCTCATCGTTGAATCCTTTTGTCCCGTCTTTCTTATCGAGTGTTTCTTTTTGATATGACTTGCTCGTGCTACCTCCATGGATATAATATTGCTGTTTAGAATTACATGAATCGTAAAATTTGCACATAGAGATGTATGCATAGTGAAATAAAAATATTTCTTTATTTGTGCGAAATATAAAAACTATCGTTATTGAATTTACATACGGTGTAAATATCAGCTTATACCGCGGGCCCACGCCTCATCAGCTAGTACAGGCGCGCCGCGCCTTATGAGCGTGTCAAGACCACGAAAAAAGCTGATGCCGCAGGGTCGCCGCCGCCGCCACCGCCGTCGCGGTATAAGCTTATTTACGAGTTAACTGATTGATTTTGATAGACACTCATCGATATGGATACACGTTGGAAACATCCATGTACAGCCGTGTCAAGCAGTCCTACGGACTATGGTAAAAGATATTTTGTCAAAAAATTCTTTAAATACATGCGCGAAATGACGGATGTCCCGTTTGAGCGTATACTTTTTTATTACTTAGAGTGGCAGTTCGGGTATTCAGAGTACGGTGATAAAATCGAATTTCGTGAGGGTTTACCGCAAACAGCAGACTACTCGAATGATACAAGACCTAAGCTTGTGGTCATTCACGATCTAATGCGCGAGGTATCCAAGGATATCGTGATTGATCTTTTCACCAAAAGTAGCCATCATATAAATCTTAGTATCATCTTCATCACGCAAAATCTCTTCCATCAGGGTCACGGGCAGCACGATATCTCCTAAAACGCTAATCATATCGTTGTCTTAGAAAATCCGCGAGATCGCCCGCAAATTCAATATCTAGCACGCCAGGTATCTCCCGAGAATCCGAGATTTTTGTAGGAGGTATATTTAGATGCAACAGCTGCGATAACCGCACGGCTATCTATTATTCGACTTGAAACAATCGACGCCTGATAATTGTCGATTTCGCGCCTGTATATTTCCTGATGACCAATACCTTTACGTTTTCAACGCCACGATATACATATTGTAACGGTATTAAGCGTTTACGTTACCCTTAAAGGGCTTGTTCGGACTCGAGCAGGGAGGAAAGTAATTTTAGGCTTTTGTAGTAGGTAAAAGTAGGGTTTATTCAAAAATATATAGATAGAATTTTGTGATACATCAAAGAAATCAATAGAGAATCCAAATATATAACCCTTCCTTCTGGTATTCTGGCTACCACGCGCCTTACAAGAGATTATTCCCGGGCACACGAGTGCATTTATAATCGTGTCCGCGGGTGAATTTAAAGAATATGTTTCATAATTAATATGGACTATGGTATGAGAGAAAACGTTGATAAGTAATATATTCTTGATGTGAAAGTATTCTTTCACTAAAATTGATTTGACAACAGAAGGATAAACGCCGCTTGATAATTTCTATCTGTTCGTTGCGATCCCTAGGTAACTGGTTTAGCATGCGTACCGTCGGTAACTAACCGGCCGCCGCTTGATTCTACCGCTGAGTGGTTCAATTTCCAACGCTACAAGCCCGTTGGTAGGAGTGGATATATATTTTTTAAAGGTTGACTTACGCGTCCACCCGACCGCCACTACGAACTGGCGTACGTGGGATGCACTCGGAGTGCATGCGCAGCTACTTGATCTCTCAGAGCCGTACCCTGTGCATTTATTGCCTTCTTATATTTTTCTGTTTATCTACGTTTATATCCCTACTGAAATTCTTATGCTCCTATTATTTATAGGCCTTTGCTATACCGCTAGTTATATTCCGTATTTTACTGAGTCCTAATTATTATTTTTAGTTTTTGATAGACTAGCCCGTGTATATGGCCGTTCTCGGCTACCAGAGTGAGAGAAAAGAAGACAGAGATAGACCGCTCTGTTGTTGTTTGGGTCTGCGGTGCGTTGGCCTCGGACGCAGCACCAACTCAGCTGCTTTCCGTCAAATGTACGTCAGGTACCACAGCTGGGCTCTCTCTAGATATTAGTGCGGCTGCACCTAGCGAGGGTTGGCTGCTCTTGCTTCCTGGTAGCTGGACTTCTGCGTTGGCGGGACCTGCGAACAAAACTGTTCCTTGAGTGCCGAAATTCTGGTCTTTTTATACCAGAATCCCCTCCAGCTGGCCCATGCTTTCAGTATAACTATAGTTGGTGGCGGTCCTGTAGCCCATGTCCTGTAGCCCACTGGTACTTCATTTTTGAAAATCGTCGTTGGTTTTTAATATTTCGTTATTCGTATTTTTCGGGTGGAATAACGGGACTTGGTCACCGATATGCCGGCCTAGCTTGTGTGAGTGACGCTCGGTAGCGGTGTTTTGTTGTGTGCGTACCGAGCGTCGTGAGCTGCCGAGTATAGGCCGGTCTTACCCTGTGTGCCTAACGCGCGGTAGCGATGCCTTAGTGTGCACCGCGCGTTATTAGTTCCAACCTCCTCCTTGGAATAGCTCTTGTAACATCTGAAGGTGGTCATCCGTCCAGCCACCCTGAGGTGGGCCAGTTTGGTGTAGGCCCACTGGGATGGCCTGAAATGCCAGGTGGTGGGCATGGTTCGGTGGCGTGAAACACTCGTTGATGCTGGCGGCCACGTTCACCCCGATATCACCCAACCACACTAGCATATTTCCATCCTCCTGGGCCTCGGTGGTGATCAGGCCCCGATAATATTTTTCCTGCTGGCGGCAGAGTATGGATGCTCCGGGCCATGCATCTTCGAGTTGTAGCGGCTCAGGTCCCTCCCATGTTTCGAAATGTTCGATCAGGCGCTCTCTGACGCCCTCGAGGTCCTCTCGATACACATATATTCTTCGTGGATCGGCAATGCTTAAAATATCGATATTCTCATATCCTTCTACCAGGTCTTGTACCGGATAATTTCTATACATTTTATTTTGCACGGTGTTCACAGTATGGTCTCTAATTTTCAACTGTCGGACGCCTGTCAAACCGTGAGAGAGATTCGTTTGTCCCGACCTCTATTGCTTCGAATTTTGGCCCGGACACCAACCTTTGATGTTGTCGTCTGTCAGGATGGTACAACCGTCTTGGTCGATCGGATAAATTATATCCCATCGTTTGATTGTGGCGATTTTCGTCCTTCGATGTGTCAAGATTACTCTTCAGCTTTTGGTTTTCCTGTCCTTATTGAAAACTATTTTTTTTAGCTTCCAATTTTTTACTATGTTACTGGTGGTCGTTTCCATTTTCAGAAGTTTTTCCGGGGTCCCGGTGCCTCGTTGCTGCCCAGTGGTCTACTGTCTCACCCTCTCGATGATACGGGTATTATCCTTAGCTTTTTTTTTTTTTTTTTTTTAAATTAATGATTTTTAAATTCTCTTCGTTATAAAATTCCTTCTATGTTCTCACTCTGCCTGATCCCTCTGTATATCATTATCGGTCCTAGGTGTTAGATCGATGGTGTATTCCGGTGTTGTTATCATTTGTAAATCTCGCCTTTGTTTACCTTTCGACGTTATGTCCGGTAGGTAATACTCCGGCCGATTACTGCTTGAGTGATTCCTTTTCTTCATAGATGGTTCTTCGATGGTGGTTGTGCGAGGTTTCGTGTACTCTCTTCTTTTTCCTATCGCTATTTGCTTATTATTATTATTTTTCCTCTAACTATTTAAAAATCTTCTTTATACTTGCCGATTATTTCTCTGTGTCACTACTCCTGCATTCCTATCTCTTGCTATTTCCTGCTTATTCATTATTGTCACTATCTCTGTGATTATTATTATCGTTATTTCGATTATCTTAATAATATTCTTAGTATTTTAATTCTATCTCTTATCCCTACATCCTTATTTCTATTTATTTATCTGTTATTTTCAGATGAATTCCTTTTTTTTGTATATGGTCCGATTCATTTTCCACTCTCCTATTGTTCCTCGTCTTCCTCTTTACCGCGGTATACTTGGTACTTGGTGAGCAAGCTGGCGTGAAATTTTCCGCATATCCTCTTCGTGAGCGGGTCCATGAGTTCGTAGGTGGCTAATCCTACGCATTTTTTTATCTCGTATGGGCCTTCTCGGAGTGGTAGAAATTTCGATGTTATTTGGTTTGCCGGATCAGAGACATTGAGTGCCTTTACCAGTACCACATCTTCTTCCTCGAAAGTTGTTAATTGATGTGTACTGTTAAAACGTTCGGCCTTCATTGCTCCTTTCTTTATAATTCTTTCTCTGGCAATCCTTATCTTGGCATCGTAGGTGAGTGGATAATTCTCTTCGCTCGCTGGTATTCCTAACCATTTATTCCACAGCCGGATTGGTTTTTTCTCCCGCTGCAGTTCCGTGGGAGTGAATTCTGTGGTTTCGTGATGGGATTCATTTATGCAGTCTTGCGCCACCTGCACCCATTTGTACCAACCAGCATGATTATCCCTCAGGAAGGTCCTAAAAAATCGTCCCAACTCTCGATTCACTCGTTCCACAATATTACCTTGAGGATGGCGTATCGAAGAAAATACTGCCTTTATGTTTTCATCCTCCAATTTTTTTAACCAATTTTTCGCAGTAAATTGTGTACCATGATCGAATTGGATACGATTTGGTTTCCCAAACTGCGGAATATAATCTTGGAATATCCTTTTTATTACTGTTGCTGTATTTGCTTTCCGCATAGGAAACAGTACTACGTATTTACTAAATGCATCGATTGTGACTAAGATGTGTTTTACTCCTCCAATGGATGTCGGCAGAGGCCCATAAAAATCGATTGATATTAGGTCCCCCGGCCTCTCGGGAATAATCGTCTGCATTTCGGCGTAATTTGTTTGTACTGCAACCTTGCTGCGTTGACAAATATCACAGCACGCAATGAGTGACCTTGTGAGTTTTACCAGGTGTGGATGTGAGAAATCTTCATCGAGGATACGGAAGCACTTCCGGGCTCCGATATGCCCATAAAGCTCGTGACATTCCAAAAATATTTGTCGAACCAAACATTTCGGAAGCACGACTTTCCAGATTCGAGCTTTCGTGTGTTTCTGTAGAATGCCCTCTCGTAATCGAAATTTCCTCTCTTCTTCGGTGTCGTTTTCTTTTTCTAGCATTTCCATAATTCTACACAAATCCTCCTGGTTCCTTTGATGTTTTGCGATCTTCTTCATTTCTTTTGTTAAATCTTTTGATGCCTTCCGTGCCAGAGTTGCAGCAATTACCACCAATCCTTTTGTTGTGTCCTCGTTTCCTTCCATACGGCTCAGAGCGTCGGCAACAGTGTTCTTTCTTCCTTCGAGATGCTCGATATTGAGATCGTAATCTTGAATTGACAGGACCCACTGCATTAATCTTTCTGCCGTAAGCCGACATGTTTTAAGAAATATTAACGCCTTGTGGTCAGTCTTAATATTTATTTTAGCACCCCGAAGATAAGTTCTGAATTTTTCCAAAGCCCATACAATAGCTAATAGTTCCTTTTCAGTAGTCATATAGCCATGTTCTGCGCCTTTCAGAGTCCGACTCGCAAAAGATATTACCTCGCTTTCTCCTTGCTCATTCTCTTGTGATAAAATGGCTCCCAGTGCATACCTACTTGCATCTGTTGTTAATGTGTATGGCTTCTGCACATCAGGGAATCGAAGGATCACGGCTTCGGAGAATAAATTCTTGACTCGGCCAAAAGCTTCTTAGTGAGTTATGTCCCATTTCCACCTCACCCCCTTCCTCAGCAATTCTAGAAGTGGACCGGTCTCGTGGGCATGGCGGTTGATAAATTTCGTATAAAAATTTATCAAACCCAAAAATCCTCTCAATTGTTTTAAATTTTTCGGTGCCGGATATTTTTTAATTGCCTTTATCTTTTCAGGATCGGGTTCAAGTCCCCTTGTCGTGAGAATGTGGCCGAGGAAGGACACTTCTTGTCGGAAGAAGTGTGACTTTTTAAATTTTAGAGTCATCCCATGCTCTTTAAATCGCCCAAATAGAATCTCGAGATGCGTGAGGTGTTCCTCATGGTTTTTCGATAGTACCAGTAGATCGTCAACGAAATTTATGACAAAATCTAAATCGTCTAGCACTATGTCTAGTGCTCGAATTAAACTTGCCGTACTTGTCTTCAGTTCAAAGGGCGTAACAGTAAACTCATAGCATTTTCCATTGTGCTGGAATGCAGTATATTTCCTGGAATCCGGGTGTAACGGAATCTGCCAGAAACTGCACGTGAGATCTAGCGTCGAGATTACTGATTTTCCTCCACATCTCTGGAAAATCTCTTCGATAGGAGTTGCATTAGTATGATCGTTTACCAAGTAATTATTCAGTTCCCTGGCATCCAAACACAATCGAACACTCTCGTCATCCTTTGTGACTGGCATTAAGGAGTTAATAAAAATACTTTCGGATTTTTGTATTACCCCGTAATCGAGCATCCGCTCGATTTCTCGTTGGACCCTATCTCGCTGTGCTAGTGCTACTGGATACGACCGATGAAAATATGGTTTCGCATCCTTGAGCGTCAGATGATGGACATATCTTGACATCCTTCCTGGTCTTTTATTGAATACCACCTGGTTTCTTTCGACGATGGCCTTGAAATTATTTTTAATATTAATTTCGAGATCTTTACATTCCTCCATTTTCTCCTCGAACTACCTCTCTGATAACTGGAATTCTTGAGGCTTTGCTGGTGGTATTTCTTTGATGGTGCAGATCGCTTCATCTTCTTTTGGTATCGAGCTTGGATCAGCTAATTGCCATAATCCGTTAATCAATTTTGCTACTACCAGATCTCTGACCGCAACACATTTATTGCGAGCATCGACGGAAATCTGAAGATTCATCATTCCGTCAATACCGATCAGGATCGGTCGCAGCAATTTCGGAACAATTAATAATTGGATCTCTCCTTTAGATCCATATGTATTTGCTCCTACCATGATCTGTTTTTTCACTCTTTCCGCTTCTCCGCCAAATGCTCCTACTACCTTCGTCGAAGTGACAGGCAGTGTGGGGCATTTCTCAAATTTTTCTTTATATTGATAAAAAAAATCTTCCGAAATGCAGCTTACCTCACTGCCACTGTGAATCAGACTTTTTACAGTCACCCCCTCGACCTCCACCGGAATTTCAGGACACCGAGGATGTACATCATCGTACCATTTTTCCTCCTTCCTCGGTTCCTCTCGTAAAAATTCCCGTGGATCTTCGGTGACCGTAAAGACCGGGTAGTCTCTTGCATCTTGGTCATTGCCGCTCCATTTTTTCGCCGCTTCTTCAGACTTATTCCGCCGATTATCGGCCTTACTGAGGGTTGCAATTCCCTGTTCTTGGCTCGAAAGTTTCGGTTTTTCAGTATTCCTCGGAATGGCTTGGTTTTTGGATGGCTCACATGCAAATTTCCCCTTGTCTGTCCTCGACTCTCCTTCCACTTCCTTCTCTTTTATCACTCTTCGTTCCTTCCTTCTCTTATTCTTCTTCTCCACTCCCTCGCTTCGCTCCTCCTCTCTCTGTTTTCGTCTCCCATTTCTTTCCGTTGCACCTCGTCTTTTGCTTTCTTTCTTCTTAATTTTTCCTACGGGCGCAACGTCTAAGCGTTTCCCGGATTACTTCTCTGAAAAACGTTTTGTTGCACTCGTGCCGCTGGAGTTCCCGTGCTCTCGATAAATGGTCCAGGAGGATGCCCCTGGATCACATTCATCTGTCTTGGTGGCGGTGTCTGCTGCCATGCCGCTGGTCGAGAATTCGCTTGGTCACGTGGTGGAGGTGGAGGTGTTTGGTACCGCGGCGGTTGTTCTGGCAGCGCCTGCTGCCATGCTGGTGGTCGGACACTTCCGTTATATGGATGGTTTTGCCAACGTGGCCGGTTCTCCGAATCTCGTGGCACCTGCCACTCACTTCGAGGTGGTCCACGCCATCCTTGATCCCTCGGTCCTCCGCGTCATTGGAGATCTTTTCTCTGACTACTTCTTTTACTGTTCAGAGGTCCTATCATGTCGATGGTCTCCAGTAATTCAAGGAATTCTGGTACCGAGCTGATCTGGCGGATCCTGACAGCACATCTGACCTCTTCGTCAAAATGCCTGGCGAGGCGACGGATGATAGCCTCATCAGACATTCTCTCTTCCAGGTCACGAGCAATTCCAAAAATCAGTGTTGCGTACTCTGCTCTTGTACGATTCTGGCCCTCGGTCTCGTACGTGCCGAACTCGAGATTGCTTCGGACCTTGTCCTGCATCTCTCGTGTCCAATACCGTGCCGTGAATGCCTCCGAAAATTCAGAAAAACTATGGATCGTACTTTCCACCAGATGCCACCAATTTTTCGCTTGGCCTTCTAGTGCGTCCTTGATGACGAAACGCACGTCCGATCCTTCCGTTCCTGCGGCCTCAGGGTATTCTTGTAACTCTTTTAAGAATTTCATTGGTCGTTGTTTCCCATCGGCTGCAAATTTTGGTGGTTTCTGCGATACTGCCTGGAAACGGGTGAGGTTTCCTGCCTGGAACATCGAGAATCCACAAGCCGAATTTTCCATATCAGTGGTAGCACGTCGCTCTAATTCCTTGATCCTTACTGCGTGATTCTCGGTGACAGTCTGATTTCTTTTTATTCGCTCTTTGGCCTCCTCCATCTCCCTTTCAAGTCTCGCCCGGATTGCCTGTTCGTTGATAATGACATCCCGCTGATAATCATTAACAACCTCCTGTTCTTTAACGATCTCTTGCCGGACTGCCTCGATTCTATTATCTGTCCGCTTATTCACCTGGTGTATGCTGCTCTCGACATGTCCTCGCATATCCTCCTTGAGCGTTGCTGTCCTTGAAATACAAGAATCGTTCGCGTCGTTTACTTTCGCCTGGATCCTCTCGAGTTTTTCATCTTGTCCTTCTTTCATGTTTTGTAAGAAGGCCATGATCTGACTCATGCCGACCGGATCAGGTACAACAGGGAGGGTATTCCCTAGCACCGGAGTTGACTGTCCCTCCCCTTGTACGGATGACTCGATCAATTCCATCGTCCGTGTTATATCAGGAATCTCAGATATACCGGTAATCTCTTCACGGTCCTGTCTACGTTGCTGTCTTAATAGACCGTCTGCTATGGTGGATTCCCACGCGAGAGATCGTTCTAACAGAGATGTGCTCAATTCCTGACTCGCATCTAACAGTGCCCGTTGGACTAAACGATTCGCGAACGTTGACTCGAAGCGCATAATTCCTCTACTTGGCACCCACTACCAGCCTTTTTTTCCTATGCTCGAGTCCCTGTTCGGGCGTCAAAATTTTAACGGTATTAAGCGTTTACATTACCCTTAAAGGGCTTGTTCGGACTCGAGCAGGGAGGAAAGGAATTTTAGGCTTTTGTAGTAGGTAAAAGTAGGGTTTATTCAAAAATATATAGATAGAATTTTGTGATACATCAAAGAAATCAATAGAGAATCCAAATATATAACCCTTTCTTCTGGTATTCTGGCTACCACGCGCCTTACAAGAGATTATTCCCGGGCACACGAGTGCATTTATAAACGTGTCCGCGGGTGAATTTAAAGAATATGTTTCATAATTGATATGGACTATGGTATGAGAGAAAACGTTGATAAGTAATATATTCTTGATGTGAAAGTATTCTTTCACTAAAATTGATTTGACAACAGAAGGATAAACGCCGCTTGATAATTTCTATCTGTTCGTTGCGATCCCTAGGTAACTGGTTTAGCATGCGTACCGTCGGTAACTAACCGGCCGCCGCTTGATTCTACCGCTGAGTAATTCAATTTCCAATGCTACAGGCCCGTTGGTAGGAATGGATATATATTTTTTAAAGGTTGACTTACGCGTCCACCCGACCGCCGCTACGATCTGGCGTAGGTGGGATGCACTCAGAGTGCATGCGCAGCTACTTGATCTCTCAGGGCCGTACCCTGTGCATTTATTGCCTTCTTATATTTTTCTGTTTATCTACGTTTATATCCCTACTGAAAATCTTATGCTCTTATTATTTATAGGCCTTTGCCATACCGCTAATTATATTCCGTATTTTACTGAGTCCTAATTATTATTTTTAGTTTTTGATAGACTAGCCCGTGTATTTGGCCGTCCTCGGCTACCAGAGTGAGAGAAAAGGAGACAGAGATAGACCGCTCTGTTTTTGTTTGGGTCTGCGGTGCGTTGGCCTCGGACGCAGCACCAACTCAGCTGCTTTCCGTCAAATGTACGTCAGGTACCACAGCTGGGCTCTCTCTAGATATTAGTGCGGCTGCACCTAGCGAGGGTTGGCTGCTCTTCCTTCCTGGTAGCTGGACTTCTGCGTTGGCGGGACCTGCGAACAAAACTGTTCCTCGAGTGCCGAAATTCTGGTCTTTTTATACCAGAATCCCCTCCAGCTGGCCCATGCTTTCAGTATAACTATAGTCCCGGCGCACGCGGATGAACTGTGCCCACCCAGATTGCAACTTCGGTTGCTTGCCCTGGGTGAACGTCTTATCTGTACGGGAGTTAGCAACCCCGCCGTGGTGTAGGCTCGGGTGCTTACCAAGCGAGACGTTAAGTCTTCGGACTAATTGGGAGATGGGGAGGTTGTTGCAGCCTCACGGCTTTGCCGTGTACAACCTTTAAATGGGTTGGACTCTGTTGGGCATACGGTTTTTAAAAACGCCAACGCGTAAATAGGGAGTTTATGGATAGTGCTCCCCCTCAGACCAAGAGGTAACACTCGGGTAAAACCGAGCGGGGATTGGTAGCCCGCCCCGATGCAAGTCGGGGGGGGGGGGGGGGGGGGGGCGCATTGGCCGGGCGTATCTCGGCCCCACGCTCGCGGGAGCCGTGTCGTCGGCCGAGAGGCGGGAACGGCACGTTAATAACAAGGTGATCTCAGTATAACTATAGTTGGTGGCGGTCCTGTAGCCCATGTCCTGTAGCCCACTGGTACTTCATTTTTTAAAATCGGCGTTGGTTTTTAATATTTCGTTATTCGTATTTTTCGGGTGGAATACCGGGACTTGGTCACCGATATGCCGGCCTAGCTTGTGTGAGTGACGCTCGGTAGCGGTGCTTTGTTGTGTGCGTACCAAGCGTTGTGAGCTGCCGAGTATAGGCCGGTCTTACCCTGTGTGCGTAACGCGCGGTAGCGATGCCTTAGTGTGCACCGCGCGTTATTAGATAGTTAGTACGTCACAATATACCTCCTTCCGCAACAATTTACACACTATCAAGATCTATATAAGAGACGAGTTTGGAAATCCTATACCATTCGAACAGGGAACGTCGACTGTGAAACTACATTTCAAAAGGTCCCACGATTGATTACGCCGCTATGGATGATATTGACATTGCGCAGCACAGATGAGGCCGTCGGGGGTACAGCGTTATTAGCCATGTTTATATCGGTACACCTAATTAACGAGGACACGGTATCGGCAGCTTTCTCGGCGCCTGTTTTGCCGAATGTTTCCACTTTTAAAGAAGGGCGCTAAAGCAGTTGAAAGAGAGGTATTGCGAGCTGGTGTAAACGTAGCTAGTGTTATCCTCGATAGAAATATAGCTGTGAATGATGCTATTCGTGAGAGAGCGCGAGAATCAGGCAGTAACCTCAAACAGAAAGCCTCTGAAAAAATTGACACTCTTATGCGGGGGTCTGCTTATAAAGAGCGCGAAATTTCGCGATCTCCTCATTTATCAAACAAACGTAAACCACGACGTATCTCCGGTAAAAAGAAAAGCGTAATAAAGAAGAAGAACAATAATAAGAACAATAAGAACAATAAGAAGAAGAAGACTCGTCAACGAACGGTTGCAGATATTTTTGGATAGCTGAAACAAAATGGCTTTTCTACATGCGCACTCGTGCGAGTATCTTAAATCGGAACTTGGATTATTTTAACTCCCACCGACGCAAACTACTATCGAAGGCTCCAATTGTATTATAAACCAATTTCTTCGCTAATAGATGATTCACCTATTGAATTTGTTATTCCTGGACAAGGTGATGAGAATATCGATCGCGCGCATACTATGCTTAGTCTGAGAGTGAAAATAATATCTCCTTCTACGGAAGTTCCGCGAGTACAGGGCCGAAAGTAAGTACCAGTCCTGTAAAAAATCTCTTGCATTCTATGTTTAATCAGGTGGATGTATACCTGAATCAATAACTAGTTTCACCTTCAAATAATGCCTACGCTTATCGAGCGTACATAGAAACAATTTTGAATCACGGTCCAGCAGCCAAAAATTCGCATCTCACGAGCATTCTCTGGTACGATGATACTCCTGGAAAAATGAATGATATAACATTGGGAAATACGGGTCTTGTAAAGAGAAAACAATTTTCAAATGTCGGAAAAACTCGAGACTTGCTCGGCCATCTGCATTGCGATATAGTCAATCAGAAGCGGTTCCTATTAAACGGTGTCGAGATGCGACTAGGGCTAGTACGGTCTAGATATTCATTTTGTCTTGTGGGCGATACAAAGAATGGTCAATGCGGCTCAAAGATTCTCGAGGCATCGCTTCTCGTTCGTAGAACAAAAATAGCTGAACAAAAATGCTAGAAATCTGGCAAAATCTACGACTAAATATCCTCTTACGAGTGTCGAGGTAAAGGCCGTTTCAATACACTCCGGTGTTCATGGAGAGACTATCGATAATATCGTGCTAGGTAAATTGCCGACGCGTATAATTATCAGTTTTGTCGATACCAAACCGTTTAACGGCGACTTCAGTATGAATCCATTCAATTTCCAAAATTACAAGATAAATGATCTCTCGTTATATGTAGAAGGTGCTCAAATACCTTCGAAACCGTTACAACCTGATTTCACGAAAAATCATCTGTATGTGGATGGTTTTCAAACGTTGTTTTCAGGAACTGGAATACATTTCTTAAACGATGTAATTCGATCGATCGCGATAATTATCGTGATGGATACTGTCTGTTTGCTTTTGATTTGACACCCGATCTTTCGGCGAACAGCAATTCCCATTGGAATTTAATAAAGCACGTTAGTGTGAGAACAAAGGTACTATTTGAGGATGCGCTTGCTTCAACGGTAAATTGTGTAGTCTATGCGGAATATGATAATGTCCTTGAAATTGTTGCCTCTTGGCAGGTAATGGTGGATTTTACCGGATAAGCGGAAAATGTGCTGATGTCGCAATAAAATTGTTTCGTGTTAAGAGACGTAGAAGCGTCTCTGTGAGTAACTAATCAGTCGAACTTGAGCATCTGTATAGATTAGACGTGAAAATGGATATCGTCGTGGAGATACAGGGAATGAGTGGTAATGACTCGGAATTTATTCCGAAAGAAATTGACGTGGTAGCAGTGGATAGACCGTACTCTCCTCATTGGATCGTCGCACCGTGTCACTTCGCCAAATTATCGCAGCATTCGAGAAGCCAGAATAATTCTCTCTCGAAATATTTTCACGGTCTTGAATGGTATGAGGGCGATGTGAGCTGTAAACAAGCATACGCTAACTTCGGTGAAATTTCGCGAAAATCAAGACGTATCTATATGCGCGGTCACGAGAAAGCTATACTTCTTTACGATATCACGAGCCGTGAAATTTCCAACCTGGAGGACGAGGAGGGCGCTCCATCGTACACATTTATCCCGAAATCTTTGCGAAAATGCTTCAGACGCGCTGTGATAAACGATGCAGCGTCTTCGCATTGTGCAATGCGCTAGGCTTTCCAAATAAAAAATTGGCTTCGTGAGCACCCATTTAAAGGAGAATCATACATGGATGTTTGGTCGGCAGACGAAGAGGAAGAGAATAAGAAAGAGGAGAAATCTTCACCAAGTAGTCGTGACACGATCGACGATGCCGTGATATAAATTTTGCATATATTGGGTCTGGGAAAAAGTTCGTGTCGTTTTTTCCGATAGATATCAATTGCAAATAAGTCAGGAAACACAGATCGCATCGAAACGACTAAACGCTTGTTGGCAAGGCGATACTTCGAGATTTAGTTTGAGTGTATAAACATGAAAATTGGTGCAGTGGTTGTTAAGTTGTTTGCGTTTGAAAATGGATAAAAGTAATGAAAAATTGCGCTATATTTTGCAATAATATTATAACAAAAAGAAGAACGCTGCGCAGGCTTGTGAAAAAATGTATGCTGTGTACGGTGAAGGTACTTTATCAAAATCTGCTGCCCGGAAATGGTTCGCTTGCTCTCGTTCTGGTAATTTTTATGTGAAATATGAGTCACGCCCTGGTCGTCCAATCACTGAAAAAGCTGATGAAATTCTTGAAAAGGTCCAGCAAGTATTCACACTTTGGATAACTACGGTAGGAAGTCTGTTCTACTCCTCGTACTTCAAAAAGTAACGCTTATTGTCGTCTGAGCAGCCGGAATACTCTCGATGCTGTTGTTACTGCTTCTGCTGACAGTTCCGAGAATACCTTTTTCTTCTTCTTTTCCTTGCAGATGTGTTGCGATGGAGATAAAATGCTTTTGAAAATCAGACCATGAAGCAACATTCATGGTCACCCAGCTGTCCACAGAGCTAATGAATCTGATAATTGGTTGTAGGCCATCGTTATGAATATCTATATCAAGTAATACTGATTTTGTGGTCGTATGATCCAGGTACAGATACAGATAATCCAGAGACTGTAGGAAACAGCAGCGACCATAGCTTCTCACGACGATCCTCATACGACATGACTTTTTCTTAATACTGAACTATATATAGGATCTATTGCTATACTAAAATACCACTCTTGTCCGGCTTTGAACTCCAGATTATTGAATTTACTACCGTAGAATTGCATGAGTAAATTATTATCGTGAGTAGCTGATATCGTCTGCTGAAACATTGCGTCATCTTCCTCGAAGGCCTTGGTGAATCTCATCGGCAGAAAACACGTAAATTCATTCTTCACATGGATGGTAATTCGTACACCATACTTATATTTTGTCTAAAGAGCTCTTATTTTCGCGATCATGTAGTCTTATTTGGATGTCACGTCACACAGTTTTAACAGGGAGAAATTCCAATCTGGTGACTTTATTGATACGCGTAAAATCCATCGTTGACTTTGAGTTCTTCGAATTTTCGTGTTAAGACATAAATATCGGATCATGTACGTATTAGAGCTTTAACTGGCAAAAGATCTTGCAAGAGTCTTTCTATTCGTACTTTTAATGCGCGTCGTTTTCTTTCCATTCACAACTATAGTATTGTAGTTTTGGATAAACTCGATTTCTACTGTGTACTTATGTCATGACTCGATCACACGTGGTATCTGCTCACCACATAGTCCAGATTATTTCTTATCGTTTTTTCCACTCTACAGAAAAGAAATGTCGTCATTCCAATATAATGCGCATTAAATGCGTCTTTTGCTTGCATTTTGAAAACTCGTGACTAATAATACCCTATGATGTTTAGTTACTATAACACCTGGTATTCAGTGAAATCAGTTTTTGTAGTCACAGCAAAAAAACCGCTGACGATAATTTGATGCATTGGTCGCGCGGTTTATGAATGTGGGGTAGGGCCCTTTGCAGAATGCTTCATTGATGTTCTATAGAAGTGATATAAAAAGTACAATACTTTAACCAATAATTATAATGCAAATTTTGTAGATATAACTTATAAATAGTTTTCTTAATATCATTTTTTAAAAATGATATTAAGAATTTTTAAAAAATGATATTAAGAATTAAATGTTATTTATTATTATAAATCCTTTTTAGTAATTTAGTGTTCTTTTTATATAATGATGATAGTGAATCTATACTAAGATGTTATCCTTTTGTTTCAGTAATAAATATTCTATGAGCACCTGACTATAAAAATAAAAATGAAATCTCTCCTGATAAAAAACGTCATAGTAAAGATGTCCGAGGGGATCAACCGTTTTTCCAGTGCGGAGATGGAAACTACGGTTATTAACCCCTTGCCGTACTTTAACGTGTCTGACTCGTGATACAAATTTCGTACCAAACATGAATATCACGAGCGAGACTCGTGGAATAAAGGTTCTTCCAAACGTAAACATCACGGGTCAGACTCGTGGACTTAAGAGCAGGCCAAACGTAAACAACACGAGTCAGACTCGTTTAATGATTTTTCGCAACTAGCAATCGACGTTCAGTTTTTACCTGTTTAGTTCAACTGTTCTCGAGCATCACTCTGGTCTGTTAGCGCGTGTCGTCTCCTATCGCTTGGGCCCGGATTTCGTCGAGCTAAATGGTACGGCAAGGGGTTAAGACCAGTATTAGCGTCAGCTATATCATCCATTTTACTGGCCATATCGTTATACCATAGAACATTCGTAAGATGGGAGCTCTTTGCACCATACCCGTAATTCAAGAGTGTTTCAATATACGATCTATATATTGAAACTATGATTAAAAAATACATCGAACTGATTGAACATTGAATGCAATAGATTATTGATGGGACCAACTGTAATGGACTCGTCGGGCTTTACGGCTGACGAGCGTATTTGAACTCGCATACTCAGCATAGTAGTATGTGCAAGATCCATGTACTGATCATCTTGACCAGGAACAACGAACTCAATGTGCGAATCATCTGTCAGATATTGATTTATAGTGCACCCATTGTGTTTCCTCAATCGTGGTTCGAGTCGGAGGCAGCGTAAATAGCTCTAGTTCCGACGTCATACACTTACATGGGTGTGAATGCCATTTTTCTGGGATATACCAGGTGTACAAGTATGCAATGCAGATTTTAGACAACAGATGGCGCACGAATGCAGTTTGTGCTATAAATATTTGACACTGCGCCATTTTGTTGTGTCATCAACAAGTATCAGATGCGCACGAGTGATAAATTGGAAAAGTGTGTGCATAGTGTTGTGTTGTTGTGTTCAATATGTCGAAATTTATACCGAACAAAAGCATTCGCAGCAAAATTAATTTTTAGTTTTCATTTGACGAAAACTGCTGCTGAATCATACCGATTACTTCGAGAAGTTTATGGTGAATATGCTCCATCGCAAGATACATGTAAACGATGGTTTCGGCGTTTTAAAAGTGGTGACTTCGATGTTCCAGACAAGGAACGTCGAAAGCCGCCAAAAAAATACGAAGATGTGGAATCGCAAGCATTGTTGGACGAAGATGATTCGCAAACACAAAAACAACTCGCCGAGAAATTAGACGTTAGTCGACAAGCTGTTTCCAATCAGCTACGAGAGATGGGAAATATTCAGAAGACCGGTGGATGGGTACCACATGAGTTGAACGACAGGTAAATGGAAAAGCACAAAAACACATGTGACATTTTGCTCGCTCGATGCAAAAGGAAGTCGTTTTTGCATCGTATAGTTACAGGGGATGAAAAAAATATTTATTTTGAGAATCCCAAGCGTAAAAAATCATGGGTAGACCCAGGCGCACCATCCACATCGACCGTAAGACCGAATCGCTTTGGCAGAAAGACGATGCTCTGTGTTTAGTGGGACCAGAGGGGCGTGGTTTATTATGAGCTGTTAAAACCTGGGGAAACGGTTAATACTAAACGTTACCAACAACAATTGACCTCCTTGAACCGTTCGCTGCTTGAAAAACACCAGAATACCGAAAGAGGCAAGACAAAGTGATTTTTCTTCATGACAATGCTCCATCACATGCGGCAAAACCGCTTCGCGACACGTTGCCAGCACTCAGCTGAGAAGTTCTACCCCATGCCGCTTACCCATCAGACTTGGCTCCTTCCGATTACCACTTGTTTGCATCGATGGGTCACGCACTTGCTGAGCAGTGCTTTGGTACGTACGAAGATATGAAAAAATGGCGCGATGAATGGTTCGCAGCAAAAGGGGAAGATTTTTACTGGCGTGGTATTCATAAATTGCTCGAAAGATGGGAAAAATGGATAACAAGCAATGGAGCATACTTTGAATAAAGCACTTTTTATCATTCTTCCGAATTTATTTTCATGTTTTTCATCATCAATTATGTTTTTTTAGAAAAAAAATCTGCATTTCATACTTGTACACCTGGTATCTGGCCAAAAATATCAGATACGGTCCTAGGCTTCTTGTTTCCTGCCTTTTTCTTTCTCCTCATCAAGACCCCGAAGCGTTTTCTCGGTGTTCCGGATTTCTTTCCTTTTTCTTTTTCACGTAGCTAGAGTGTTCCCGTGACGTCGCAGTTTTCTTTCCTCTACTCACACCGACGCGAAGCGCTTCCATCAAAAAAATGCAGCAATTTGTTAATTATAGTCGGTTTATAGCCAGAGCCCTGCTTAAAAAATCAATAAGAGTTTTTATTTTTTCTTCGGCCTTCCGCCTTTGATTTTGGCCTGACACATGTAGACACGTTTTGAAGACCTCCCTTGGGTGTATGGCTGTATCCATTATAATGTAATGGTATTAGATGATAACATTACCCTGAACGGGTTTAGATCAGACTCGAGCAGAAAGGAAATTAATTCAAGCTTCTAAAGGGTGGTTAAATTGTAAGGGCCGATGTTGAATGTGAACCACACCTAAACGTCAAGTTTTTTTCTGCATTTCATTTGACATTTCTCAATTTCAGACTAACTCAATTTGAACCATGGAAAGATACACAATCGAGCAACGCGTTAAAGTTATTCAGGCTTATTATGAAAATGGGCGTTCAAATCAAAATGCATATCGTGCACTTCGTGATTTTTTCGGTCAATTTAATCGTCCAAATGTGCGTACAATCGGAAAAATCGTGCAAAAATTTGAGCAAACCGGGTCTGTAGGAGATATTAAAACACCAGTGCATGCTCGTACAGCTCGTACTGCAGAAAATATTGCTGCTGTTCGCGATAGTGTGGCTGAAGAGCCGTCCACCTCAACTCGTCGTCGTGCCCAACAATTACACCTCTCACGCTCGTCGTTGATGAACATTATGCATAAAGACTTGCATTTACACGCTTATAAGGTGCAATTGACTCAAGAACTAAAGCCTCTTGACCATTCCAAACGTCGTCAATGGTCAGAATGGTGGCAAGAAATGGCAACAGTGGATGATCAATTTTCGAAGAAAATCATCTTCAGTGATGAGGCACATTTTCACCTCAGTGGATTCGTCAATAAGCAGAATTGCCGCATTTGGGCGAATCATAATCCAAGAGTGATTGTCGAAAAACCAAGAGTGACTGTTTGGTGCGGTTTATGGGCTGGCGGCATCATCGGGCCGTATTTTTTCCAAAATGGGGCCGGTCAGACAGTTACTGTGAATGGTGTTCGCTATCGTGAGATGATAACGAACTTTTTATGGCCCGAATTGGAAGATATGGATGTGGGCGATATGTGGTTTCAACAGGACGGTGCCACTTGCCACACAGCTAACGAAACAATGGCTCTTTTGCGCGACAAATTCAATGGCCGTGTTATCTCACGTGGTGGCGATGTCAATTGGCCGCCAAGATCATGTGATTTGACACCGTTGGACTTCTTTCTTTGGGGTTATTTGAAAGAAAAGGTGTACGTCGATAAGCCAGCAACAATTCAAGAGCTAAAGGATGAGATAATCCGGCACATTAACGGCATAGAACCTCAATTATGCCTAAGCGTCATCGAAAATGTGGACCATCGGATGGAGGTGTGCCGCCGAGGTCGCGGCGGCCATTTGGCCGATATTTTTTTCCATACATAATTGAACCATACCATATTATCATAATAAAAAGAATTGACAATAATTTCCTAAATAATTTGTGTTTTATTCAAAATCAACATCGGCCCTTAAAATTTAACCACCCTTTATATGCGGTAAAGTAGGGTTTATTCAATAAGACAATAAAAAGTACAGAGAAAAATAGAATTTTGTACATAGTCATAGTTTTGAATATATTATGGCAACTATGCGCCCCACAGAAAGGGTTACTCGGGCTCACGCATGTGTTTATAATCATGTACGCTAAGAAATGTGGATTTAAATTAATAGAATATCTCTCTGTTTGAGAATTCGTCCAGATGTTGTTGGGTGAATCTGTGCATGTATTGAAAATTATGAAGCTTCACTCACGACAGGGAAAAATGTAACCAGACTGCAGGATGTTTAGTAGAGAAAGTGGTTTATTTGCACCTTCCGCACTTCAATTACAAAAATAGGTTCAATTTAGAAAAATAAAAATAATATAAAAATAAATACACAAAAAAATCAGAGAATTAAAAAATGCATATAAATAAATAAATTGAATTGAATGTGGCTTGAGAGACCAGTACACAATTATGCTAATTGTGCTGTATTTTATTACATGAGGACCAGCACACAATTATATTAATTGTGTGCTATGTGCGCTTGAGAGCGAGCATGATGCAGCCAGTGCTGCAGAGCATGCCACGGAGTGAGAAATGTGAGTGTGTAAAAGATCTGACTTATTCCCAGTAATTCTCTATAAAGTTATGAGAAAATACAAGGTATAAGTAAGAGCACTTGCAGATGTACTGCTTGAGTGCTGGAATGTGATATGAGACAGCATGACACAGTCAGCGCTGCAGAGCATGACAAGTAAAATGATGAGGATGCACAAAGAGAGTGGAATAAATTCACAGTACTTTCCCGGTAAGCTTGGTTGGGGGAAAGTACAGTGAACTGACATGAACACACGCAATTCTATTAATTGGGTGAGCAACAAGTAGTGTGAAGAGAAACCGTGGTGCAGCCCGTGCTGCAGAGCAGGTCAACGGGTGAGATCTTTATGTTGATGTACTGATGAGTTTTCCACTCCTCACCGTCATTGAATTACACTGAAATGTAACGCTGTACCTTACCTTGTATTTGAGTCCTGGTAAGCACGAAAATGCTGAGAAGATCCGGTGAGATGGTGAAAAGTCCGAGCGAGTGCACCGAGGATGTGTGCGCGGTCCCAGCGGGTTTTCACAGAAGTGTCAGATTTAGCAATATAGCTGCGTGATACAAAAGCGTCGTTGAGCGCTGGAGTCAAATGAGTGAGATAGCCGGTAAGCGAAGCCGAAGTCAAGCGAGTGAGATAACCTCTCAGGTTAGCCTCGGCTTCGCGAGGCCCTGCCTCTGTTATCGCGAGCATAGCCGGAGGTCGACGCACGGCGAATATCGATCGCCGTGCGCCAGCTGATTATCCAACACTCTCAATTGGTATGATACCGTTCTGGTCTATTTAAGTGGAATTGCTACTACTGGTGAAAACTCCCGTTGTTAAATCGACCCTATCTCTCGATAACTTATTATCGCGTTCTAGATCATATGTCGATAACTAAACCATACGCAAACGCGGTCTATTCCCACTGTCCGATTGCTGATCTTTCGTACCCTATATCTCCGTCACGCGACCCTATGGTGAGGATGGAGTTCTCGCTGGAGCTCCCCTAGCTACACTAGCTGCTAGCTTGCCCGCCCGCCGGTGCGGTGGTGGCGTCAAGCTCTCTGTGTATTCTTATTGACCGCAACCGAGAGGCTGTGCCCTCGGTATTGTACGCTGCCTATTGTGAACCTAATTATCAAATTAGACAAGTAATCTATGAACATTAAACCTTTTAATAATTATTTCGTGCGGGGGTTAACTTTTTAAAAACAATTTTCAAAATTTGATCACCAAACATACAATAAAAATTTACGTTATTTCTGACGATCTAGTAAATTTCCCACGAATCCATTGTGTTTGAGAATGCTTGAACGTTCTGCTAAGCGTAGCGAGACTGCGCACTGCAGGCTAGCATGGGCAACTGCTTGCTGTTGCCACTCAGTGGCAGCACCACGCAGGAGCTGTAAATCCTACACTAGGTCAGCGTGCCAAGCAACAGGTCGCTGCGCGCAAGCGCACTACAACTGCTGGGCGAGAAAACGGCTGCTTCGTATAACGCAGCCATCTTGCGTTTTGCTCTCGTACAGCTCTCACCGTCATCGAGTTTCGTGCGTTCTCTCGACGATTAAGTGCATAAAATTCAGACTCAACGACCAGCTCAGCCGACCTATAGTCTACACAACCCAGCCATCATATCTGCATTGATATATTGACGTCGGCACACCAGTACATCCTCATTTGGCTCATCGTGTCGTGGACCCGGCATCAGCTTGATCGCGACAGCAAGTCTCAGCAATTGCACACGATTAATACAATCGTGTGTGGTAAGACGAACGCCTCATTTACTTTCTCTTTTCCGAACGCCTCATCTATTTCCTTGTCTATACGCTTTTTCTATATTATTTTCTATATTTTACTCGTTTATTTGTATATTTGTGTCTGCTGCACTTGACAGGTGGAGCAATAAATGCTATTGTATTGGGTGTGGGAATAAGTTCCCGCTGGTTTTTGGTGAAATAAAAGACGTTTGTTTGAATCGAAAACGAATGACTGGTTTATTCAAAGTATGCTCCATCGGCAGCTGCAACCTTCGCCCATCTTTCGGGCAATAAACGAATTCCGCGACAGAAGAACTCCGGTTCCTTGGAAGCAATCCAGTCATCGACCCATTTTTTGACATCTTCGTATGATGTGAAGTGCTGCTCTGCCAGGGCTGACTGCATCGACCGGAACAAGTAGTAGTCTGAAGGAGCAATGTCTGGTCAATACGGTGGGTGGGGTAGAATCTCCCAGTTCTGCCCCTCCAAGTAGTTCTTGACAACTAAAGCAACGTGTGGCCGAGCGTTGTCGTGCTGCAAAATCAGCTTGTCATGCCGATTGTCCCATTCCGGCCGTTCTCGACCCAGAGCTTGCTTCAAACGGATCAGTTGTCGTCGGTAACGATCCCCAGTGATGGTTTCGTCCTGTTTCAGCAGCTCGTACTACACGACGCCGCTCTGATCCCACCATATGCACAACATAACCTTACTTCCATGAATATTTGCTTTTGGCGTCGATGGTCCCGGTTCCCCTGGCTTGACCCATGCTGGTTTGCGCTTCGGATTGTCGTATCGAATCCACTTTTTATCTCCAGTGATAATCCGATGTAAAAAACCCTTTCTCTGCTGGCGTTGAAGCAAGAGTTCGCAGATGGTTTTTCGGCGCTCGATGTCCCGTTCTTTCAATTCGTGTGGGACCCAATTTCTGAACTTGCGAACGAATCCCAATGCATGTAAACGCTTGCCAATAGTAGAGCGGTCCACATTCAACTGTTCTGCCAATAATTTTTCGGTCTGGCATGGATCTTCATCCAGCAATGCTTCCAATTCTGCATCTTCAAACTTTTTTGGTCCGCCTTCACGTTTCTTGTCTCCTACTTCGAAATCACCATCTTTGAATCGTCGGAACCAGTCTCTACAGATTGTATTCGATGGAGCATGCTTACCATAAGCTTCTACGAGCAACCGATGCGTTTCCGCTGCACTTTTCTTTAACAAAAAATAAGGAAGTAAAACTTCCCGCAAATGCTGTTTTTTTGGCACAAAATTCGACACTTTCAATGAGACGCAAAAAATTGTTGTTTATGTTCTGAACAAATGTCACTAGTGATTATTGAAGCTTGACATCTAACCTTCAAAGAACATGTATTGCCCGATTAAATAAAATGAAGGCAGAACTACTAACGACATCTAAGTAAAAACAGCGGGAACTCATTCCCACACCCAATATTTAACATCAGTGTACTGCGTTTTAATTCAACCTACAAATATTTACAGTCCACTACCTCTCCAACAACTGAATTCTCGAACACATTGTAAATTGCCAAAGTAAATCGCCTTTGATTATTTTGCTGCATCCCCTGTGCTTTAAAACATTGCACCTACCAATCTTTACAATTGTTACGTAAAATATAGTTTCAAAGTTATGTATGCTTAGTTTCATCGTTCGCACAGAATATAATTTACTTAGTATATACCTATCCCTTCTTGAATTAATATAATTGTAGAATTAATTGGTCTTATTTTGTTTCCTCATAAAGGTTTGTAAAACTGTAAAATTGAACGGTTTGAGCTACAGCGCTCCCGTTTTGTACATATATTATTGTACACAACCTCTTTATTTACTACAAATTTTGTCGAAATGACAAAAACGACAAATTTTACGGCATCTTGAAATTTTCTATAAATGTCTGTGGTCGCTCCCTTTTTCTATGAGAAAGCCAAAATGCAGAAAGATAGTTCCTCATAGAGAGGACTTATAGCATCGTGTGCAATCTCAAGGAAGCAATTTGCAAGTTACAACTTTCAGCTTTTTCGATTTTAACGACAATTATTTTCAGTTAACAACTTTCGAGCACAGGTTTGATGACATTCGCAAGTCGTCTTTATTTTCACCCCTTTTCATCGAGATCTTTTTTAAATTCTTTATTCTCGCGACCAAAATTAAGTGCATATTTTTCTTCAAAGACTACTTCAAATCCTTCTTTTGAGATTTATATACTACTTGTCGACTATCCGGACATTGACCTTTTTTTCGGTTTCCAATTATTCACTTTACCTATCATAAATATAAAGGGTGATTTTTTTGAGGTTAGGATTTTCATGCATTAGTATTTGACAGATCACGCGGGATTTCAGACAAGGTGTCAAAGAGAAAGATGCTCAGTATGCTTTGACATTTCATAATGAATAGACTTACTAACGAGCAACGCTTGCAAATAATTGAATTTTATTACAAAAATCAGTGTTCGGTTCGAAAAGTGTTTCGCGATTTACGTCCGATTTATGGTCTACATAATCGACCAAGTGAGCAAACAATTAATGCGATTGTGACCAAGTTTCGCACTCAGTTTACTTTATTGGACATTAAACCAACCACACGAATGCGTACAGTGCGTACAGAAGAGAATATTGCGTCTGTTTCTGAGAGTGTTGCTGAAGACCGTGAAATGTCGATTCGTCGCCGTTCGCAGCAATTGGGTTTGTGTTATTCGACGACATGGAAGATTTTACGCAAAGATCTTGGTGTAAAACCGTATAAAATACAGCTCCTGCAACAACTGAAGCCGAACGATCTGCCACAACGTCGAATTTTCAGTGAATGGGCCCTAGAAAAGTTGGCAGAAAATCCGCTTTTTTATCGACAAATTTTGTTCAGCGATGAGGCTCATTTCTGGTTGAATGGCTACGTAAATAAGCAAAATTGCCGCATTTGGAGTGAAGAGCAACCAGAAGCCGTTCAAGAACTGCCCATGCATCCCGAAAAATGCACTGTTTGGTGTGGTTTGTACGCTGGTGGAATCATTGGACCGTATTTTTTCAAAGATGCTGTTGGACGCAACGTTACGGTGAATGGCGATCGCTATCGTTCGATGCTAACAAACTTTTTGTTGCCAAAAATGGAAGAACTGAACTTAGTTGACATGTGGTTTCAACAAGATGGCGCTACATGCCACACAGCTCGCGATTCTATGGCCATTTTGAGCGAAAACTTCGGAGAACAATTCATCTCAAGAAATGGCCCGGTAAGTTGGCCACCAAGATCATGCGATTTGACGCCATTAGACTATTTTTTTGTGGGGCTACGTCAAGTCTAAAGTCTACAGAAATAAGCCAGCAACTATTCCAGTTTTGGAAGACAACATTTCCGAAGAAATTCGGGCTATTCCGGCCCAAATGCTCGAAAAAGTTGCCCAAAATTGGACTTTCCGAATGGACCACCTAAGACGCAGCCGCGGTCAACATTTAAATGAAATTATCTTCAAAAAGTAAATGTCATGGACCAATCTAACGTTTCAAATAAAGAACCGATGAGATTTTGCAAATTTTATGCGTTTTTTTTTAAAAAAAAGTTCTCAAGCTCTTAAAAAATCACCCTTTATGTAATATAACGTTGAAATGTCTCAATATAAAGCGAAATTGATTTTATCAATGATAGTTCGGTCATTGGTAACGGTATTCTAGAAATCAATATGTAGAAGTGTTTTTTCACGTAGTTCCGCTCAAAGCACATTTGTGGAATACATCCGTATAAACGAAGTAGTGAATTCGACTATCAAATATCCACTGGTTGGAGGCCAATCGGACGAGCGATCAAATCTGTCTTATTTTGTGTTTTATTTATTTTTTTCTAATATCAGAAAATACTGCGATTCCTATATTGTATCGGTAATTATCGTTAACATTACCCTGAAAAAGGTTCCATTTCGAACTCGAGCAGGGAGGAGATTAATACAAGCTTCAATATTGGGTAAAAGTAGGGTTTATTCACAAAGATATAATAAATAATAGTGTACTGCAAAGAAAAATAGAATATCGTTAATAATTATGAATTTGACTCCTTTTAAATGGTTCTTGGCAACCATATGTCTCACAAAAAGCTTTACCAGGGCTCACGCACGCCTATATAATCGTGTCCGCAAAAAAGTAGATTTTAAATTAATAAATTAGTTTCTCCAGTGGTATGAAAAATAGAATTACTACGGAAGGCAAGAGAGAGTATTCTTATATCGGCCTCGTCAGTGATAATTTATCAACGTGCCATTCTTCGTTTTAGG
Organism: Cylloceria caligata; assembly: GCA_963942595.1. Lineage (NCBI taxonomy): Eukaryota > Metazoa > Arthropoda > Insecta > Hymenoptera > Ichneumonidae > Cylloceria > Cylloceria caligata. Next base: position 54,912,520 of record OZ012706.1, on the reverse strand, counting down.
ATTTACCATGCCCTACATCTATTACGGGTGTTTTTAGTCCCCTTAATTTGCTTCATTAATACCACATTGGTATCGTTCCACCGTGAGGTATCGCCGTCTGGGATGCTATTCTGTTGGTTTGGAAGGTCCTGCGACTCAGTGGCTGGACTTCGATGCCTCCGGAGATGTTCCCCTTTGCTGCGTCCTAGGCATCAGGCCTGGTCCTTAGAGTGGTGCTGGTGATATGCTTCTCTTTTGGTTGGTTGTCTGGTCTTCCTTCGGTTGGCTACCTGGTCCTGGATATTGGCGGGAATCTGCGAACATATACTCCTCGATTGTCACATTTCGTGCCCTTTAATACTGGCTTCCCCGCTCTTCTTCCTAGTTCCACCTATATAAAAGAGTATAACTATATTTGATAGTCGTTCTGTAGCCCATCTCCTGTAGCCCATTTATCCCGTTAATTTCTTATCTCCGATTATTGTAATTAACGTGTCTCTCGTTGATTCCTTTTCATACATCATTTAGTACTATAGTGGATTGTACTATCATAGCGCGGGTAACGGTAGTTGGTTTCTCGGTACGGTGTTCTTCATAGTGTTAGTAGTGTGTAGTACAGGTCCCTCTGGCTGTATGTATCGGGCGCACATAGGCTCGTTGTTCTCTGTCGATTTCGAGTAATGCGTGGTGCCGGTGTTTCGCTATATTAGTCTTGCGTGTACCTCGGCTAGTTGCGTGGTATCGGTGCTTCGGTGTCCCTGTGTTGGGTAGATGAGACGAACTCGTTGTCTCAATATATAAAATTTGTCTTCCACGAATTCCATTGGTACTACTTATTTATGTCATAATGAAGAGAATAGATAATTTAGGGAACAGTTTAAACAATATTATATTGGGAGCTATAATGTTTCATCAATGGAGATATCAGATCGAAAAAATGTTGAATATGTCATCGATACTGAAAAAACAATTAATCTAAATTCACCTATTAAAAAACCGCGAATAATTAGCGATGAAATATTGAGTATTCTAATTCACGGGACATATCAACCAACTCGCGTATTAAATATTGGTAAATAGTTATAAATCAAGAGACGCGGCAGCATCTTGACCACAAGTTATAATTATAAATACTAGCTTGTAGTTATATTAATAGTATACCTATAATTCTCTTTTTGTAATGCTTTACAGATCAAGCTCATGGAAATAATCCTCCGGATGATAATCTCAAGTACACAACTGCTGAAAAAAATATTTTTCATGACATTAGATCATTTGAAATAAATAACTCATTTCCAATAATGTCGTGACCGTTGTGCAAATCCGAGATAATCAACGAAACAATGTATCCGCATGATAAGGAATATGATAGAGTTTTTTTAGTAGAGTATTAGAGTTTTTTTTTTCACGATTTCTTTAGAAGTGAAAAATCGTCAGGTCTGGTTGCCTCATTAATTCTTAATGAATGAGTGAGGCAATCAGAGTTAACTAAAAATGAATGATTCGATTGTTAGAGATCTTTCTGAGATCGATAACACAGGAATCCAGGCGGCGCTGACTCAACCCGGGTTGCGATCTGCCAAAAATATTCCATCTTAACATCTGGTCAAAACATTGTCGTATAAATTTACTACTCTAAAGAAACATGAATGACCGCGTATTGATCAATTAATCTGAAAGATAAGGAATGACCCGACGGAAAACGACACAATGAACTCTAATAACTGAAGTTCATCCGTTGAGCCTCTTTTTAAAGAATTGGAACCATCACGAGAAAAGTCACTAGATATTTCTCGTGGATAAAATAAACCGGGAATGTCTGCACCGGATGATGCAGATTTATTGGTAGCGACATCAAAAACCGCATCGTACTTGAAACGAAACTTTTGTTTCGATTCACAAAAAATTCAGGCTAAAATTGCGCGGCATCTAGAAACGGTACACGGGAAACCGAAAGATGTTGCGAAATTTATTCAGTCTCCATGGAAAATAGCAGAAAGAAAACAACCTATTGCGGCCATGAGAAAAAAAGGGAATCATGTACATAATAACGACAAACGATTTAATACAGGCTTTCGGTTAGTCGACGGCCAAACCCGAGAATGGACAAAAAGGCTTCAGATTTGACTGCATGTGGAAATTATAAAGTTCAGGTTGCGAGATCTTCAATCCGGCATCACTTTAAGAAAGGTATGGGTAAAGTTTTTAAATCCGAATGTATCGTTATTACCAATGGCCGAAAAGTTACAGCTTAGATGCACAAAAGAGCCAGCACTTTTGCTCGTACTTGGATTATGAGAAAACTCCGTCATTCTCGGAATACGTTACGATGAGCTGGTCATTTTGTTTGCTAATAAACAATGCACAACATACGGAATCAATCAGCATCTTTTCCATATAGTTATTGCACGATCCGTTTGATTGGTCGGTTTGTAGTAGCAGTCAAGGAAATTAAGTCTGCCATCAAGTGCTTCGCAGATATTTATACGCCACAGCATCACGATGCATCAATCGACGCTGTCCTAATTGTCGCACAGTTCAACGAGAAAGATCGCACATTTGCGCACCCAGCAGTCGCAACACACCTCGGCACTTTACTAAAATATTGTGGTGAAATATTACATACAGAGCACATCAAAAACAAAAACGAAAATGACCAAAAGCGCGTTGAAGATTTAAAAAAATGATTAGCCGAAGGTTATAGCACGAGCGTTAACAGAGCCGCAACCAAAACTCGAGCCCAAATTAGTCATCGAAAAAAAAGAGATCTTGCTGTCAACTGAGGATGTGCAAAATCTCGATGAGTATCTAAAAAAGAACTACAAAATATGTGGGTGAATTCACAAAAAAATTCCGTCGATTCCTGCAAAAAAGTTGCGGAGTTGACGTTGCTCAGTCTTCTAATATTTAACCAGCGGCGCCCACATGAAATCGAGAGAATTTTCTTGAAAGATTTAAAAAACTATCAAGGAATTGATAGTATTGCAACTGAAGAAGCATTCGCGTCTTTATCAGAGAACGGCAAGAAATTAGCCAGGAAATATGTCAGGTTCGAAATTCGTGGAAAGCTTAACAGAGCTGTTCCTGTTCTCGTAAGCGCAGAAATTTTCGATTGCTTAGAAAAAATTATTCTTAATCAGAATGACGCCAGGGTATTGCACATGAACCCATACGTTTTTGGGTTGCCGTCAGTCGACAAGGACTGCTACCGTTATTTACGTTTGTGCAACTTTATACGCGAGTACTCGGAAAAAAGCGGTGCCGTAATTCTAAACACTCTGCGAGGCATAAAACTACGAAAACATACAGCCACTCGCTGTATGAGTTTGAATCTTTCGAATGGGCAAGTTGCGGATTTAGCAAGCTTTTTGGGACACGAAGAAAAGATCTACAAAGGAATTTACCGGCAATCAATTTTAGAAACCGACATAGTCGGTATGTCTAAAATATTGCAGGTTGCCCCAGGTCATACGGATTCATCGGGCGAATCTGAAGATAGCGAGGAAACGGATTCTGAAATTGACGGGAACTTAAACGATGGAAATGTCGCCAGTATGAATTATATCCAGAAATAATAACAAATTTATATAAAAGTTAATATATCCCAATGTTTTCTTTTTCATCTTTCAGACAGTCTACTGCTTCTAAGCAACTCTCGACAATGGACTGCCGAATAGAGGGAGATAGTTCTGACACGATTTAAATCTATCTTGGGGTCCGAAAAAATGCCTAGCGGAGTCCAAATACAAAAAAAAATGATCGGAGAATTTAAATGTTTAAAGAATCGAACAGTACCTTAAGTACGAACTTGGCTACATACGCAGAGAAAACAAATGTCCTCAAAATAGATAGAAGTTCTGAAAATATACAATGGGTATATGAAAGTGGTCTCGAAATACACGTTAAATATATACCTAAGTAAACGTTTTTTGCCGAAAAAACAATCTTTTATTCAAAAAGTCTATATATACTTTTTTATTCTATATATATAATTATATATATATATATGATATTGGGTCTGGGAAAAAGTTCGTCGCGTTTTTTTTAGTAAAATTCAACTGGTTTTCTTATAGTGTGAAAATGAATTAATTTAAACCAAATATGCTCCGTTATTATCGACAATGTTTCGCCATTTTTCGGGTAGAGCCATGATTACATCGGTGAAGAACTTCTGTGGTTTCTGGTTGAAAAACTGAATCAAGTGGTTTTCACTAACAATAAGTGATAATAGGGAATAAGTGATAGTCAGCGGGTGCTATGTCTGGACTATACGGTAGATGCATCAAAACTTCCTAAACAAGCTCTCGCAATTTTTGACGGGTCATCAAAGAAGTGTGTGGTCGGACGTTGTTATGATGGAAGACGACACCTTTCCTATTAATCAATTCGGGCCGTTTTCTTTCAAGTGCTTGGTGTAATCTCTCTAGTTGTCCGCGGTAGAGTTGAGAATCAATCATCTGACCAACTGGAAGTAGCTCATGGTGGACGATTCCCTTCCAGTCCCACCACACACACAGCATCACCTTTTTCTTCATCACCGGTTATGACACGTTTCAGAAATGGCTTGATTTCATTACGTTTCAGCAGCGCATCGCAGATGTTAATTTGGTCTATCATGTTTTTCGCGCTCAACTCATGAGGAACCCATACATCGAGCTTCTTTTTGTAGCCAGCTTCGTGTAAATGGTTCAAACACTTTTGTGGTCAATGCCTAGCTCCATACCAATATCGACACTGCTGATATGCTTATCTTGCTGCACTTTTTCAAAAATTTCATCAGTTTTTTCAGTGATTGGACGACCAGAGCATGACTCATCTTTCACAGAAAAATTACCAGAACGAAAACGAGCGAACCATTTCCGCGCAGCAGAAAGTACCTTCACCGTACACAGCACCATTTTTTTCACAAGCCTGCGCAGCGATCTTCCCTTCGTCGTAATAATATTGCAAAATACAGCGCAATTTTTCATTACTTAATACCCATTTTCAAACGCAAACATTTTTCCAACCACTGTACCAATTGCAAACATTTTTCTAACCACTGTACCAATTGCTATGTTTATACACTTAAAGTTACGCTCGAAGTGTCACCTTTCCAACGAGTGTTTAGTGGTGTTGCTGCGATCTGTGTTTCCTAACTTATTTGCAATTGATGCCATCTATCGGGAAAAACGCCACCAACTTTTTCCCAGATTCAATATATATTAAGTATATATGATATATACTTTTTTACTTATATATAATATATATACATATATATGTTGTAACGGAAGGCAATTACAGCGATCCGCCACAAACTAGAATTAAAACACGAATTAAACCCCCATATCCAACTCCAACCAACAAACAGAGAAAACACACAAAAAAGAGCAGATAAAACCAATGAATAAAATAAAGAAATCACTACAGTGATTATCTATTGACAACACGAGCAAACAAGTAGCGAATAAGTACCCATCGGACAAGGAAAACAGAAAGATAAGTAGGTACACACAAGCAACAGCGAGTACCCACCCTAAAGAGAATGGCGTTAATAGTAGGCCGCACCTTAGCGCAAAGACCACAATCAAAACAAAGCACAGCACACGAGGGAAACCCCTCCCGCACGAAGCGAGCAAGACAGGAGGCAGGACGGCTAGCAATACCACGCGCTGTGTCTACCGGATCCAAGTGCAGTAGCCCCCGCCCCTACGCTAAGACCGGGCGGAACCACTCGTAAAGCCCAACACCTTACCGTGCAAAGATTAACGCAATAGGCCACACTACTCAAATGGCCCGAGACACCAAGAACGCCACACAATGGGTTAAAGATGAAAGAAAGGGTGGAACCCTCGAGGTTACACAAACCCACGAGACAAAACAACAGGGCACCGTCATATGAATCGCCGCTACATACCCCCACTCAGGAGTAAACATTAACATTAGGAAAAACACATAAACCAAGCTAATCTCTCACCAAAATTAAGGAATAAATAAGTATGAAGGCATCCCCTAAACCTGGGAACTAACAAAAACTAGAATATCATAAAAACCGGTGAGGAGCATATAAAAAACTCCAAGAGAAAAGCAATTTTGGCAGAAATTAATCAAAAATGAGACAAACTAACTCTCACGAGGTAGGCAAAGACTCACATTTAACGGAAGTATCAAAAAACCATGATTAAACCACAAAAAACATCAAAACGAAGTTTGAACCTCCAGCCGGTAGAGACTCAACATCGTTCATGAGAATTCAACCTCGCTGGAACCTCGGTTCAAACCCCAGAATGACAAAGAACCGGCTAAATATAGAAATTCGAGACATAACGGAACACCTACACTCCACCCCGCACCTCCCTCACCCAGTAAATAAGGTGCGACAAACATCACGTGATCTACCACAAAACACCCCCCCCCCCGGGGCTCATCCACTAAACTATATAAACCGCGACAGGACAAGCCTCAGGGCTCTTGTTGGAAATTACTCTTCAAGACGAAGTGCTGCTCGACAGCTCACCTAGATTCTATATTATAGAATTAACATGTAAAGGAACAATTGTTCTTTCGATCAACTGATTCCCCTGCAATGCACTTGGCCACCCCTACTCACAGCGTCAGGGCACTCTTCCATTAACGTGTCCCCACGCATAGCACAATGGCTACTCGTCTTTTGGAGAGTGAAAAAGCACGTGTGTCACTAGGTCAAGGGAGTGGCATCCCGATTTACTGCACCACGCGCACAAGATTCGTAGGGTGTACCTGCGTGGGTGGGACCACGTCAGGGCCAGGGGCCAACTGCCCCCGGTCACTTACGGATATCTCGGCAGGTCAAGTTAATTAAGAGACCAAGTCGTAAGCCCCTTAACGGCACGATAAGGTACCTTAAACTAACGTGAATAAATTCCTCAGCATCCGGGTACAGGACGAGCTAGTTGGCCATCGCTGCGAACCCGGTGTCTTGCGCGAACAGTGAGCTATAGCTAGGGACCCAAACAATAACAAAGACGAGTACGATAGGTAGGTAAATTCACACTCCCTATCTAACATTACAATGCTGGCGACCCCACACTAAACTCACCGCGTAAACACCCAGCAGGGCGGAGCCTCGAGAGACGAACCACGCGAACGGTCACACCTAACAAGAAAGCATTAATATAGCATATCGCCAGCAAAACATCCTATGATTATACAAGGCCAACCGGTATATCTAATGAACATACCAGGGAACGCCCCGTATGAGGACAAGTGCAGGCAGTTAGACCAAGAAGGCCACCCACCTTGTAAAATCGCATAGACACACGCACAATCACACCCTTAGCTAATCGAGTGTTGAGCTCCAGACCTGTGATATCTATTCATCACACGAATAATAAACTCAGAACTAAAAATTACTGGAAATAGTGCCGCATACGTAATTTTAAGATAATCGCGTGAAAGCGAAACGCGATAGCGTAAAAACAGGACGCGATTGAGTGTTAAGATCCGTACGTACAATACTAGATCGTCGTACAAGATCACAAAATTCCATTCCGATCGGAAATAGGAAGCCGTACGCAGAGGTAAAATCGCAACATAGATAGTTGACACCACCTCCACCTATCGAGGCCAATCCGTCCGATCTCCTCACAAACACATCAAAATCAATCAGCGCCTTAAGCACAATCAAATTAAAGAATTACCCACCAAGTACGAAGACCAATGATGAAAGGGTAATGAATCGCACGTTCTCTACGGGCATATGCAAATCAATAAAACCCAGACTGAGGTCTCTCAACAAAAACAAAAAGTAGAATCAATTACACACTCGTTTAAAACAATAGACTAAACAAAACACTCCTTCCATCTAGCCCAGAGCACGAATCTGTTTCGAGCCATCAATCCTCTCGCCGGTGGTGTAGGAAAAGACCTCGCTCGAAAGAAAACATAAACTACGCGATTTGCCAACTAGCTCGTTCTGTACCCCTGATACTAAAGCATTGATTTACGTTTATTTTAAGGTGCCTTTTCGTGCCGTTAATCTTAATTACGTAATCTGCCGAGGTATCAGTTCGTAACAGGGGGTGGTTGGCCGCTGGCCCTGACGTGGTCCTACCCACGCAGGTACACCCTACGAATCTCGCGTGCGTGGTGCAGCAAGTCGGGATGCCACTCCCTTGACCTAGTGACAAACGTGCTGTTTCACTCTCCAAAAGACGAGTAGCCACTGCGCTGTGCGTGGGGACTCGTTAGCGGAGTAGTGCCCTAACGCTATGAGTGGGGGCGGCCAAGCGCTGTGCAGGGGAGTTTTACTCCTCACAGAGTATCTCTAATTAGTTCATCCGGTCAACCGACGGCCAAGCGCAATGCAGGGGAATCGATTGATCGGAAGAACACTGGTTTCTACCATGATTTTTCCAAAACGGTTAGTCTTATGATTAATAAAAAAATTATGTACAGTCTGGGTGTGCTGTCGGGCAGCACTTCGTCTTGCAGAATAATTTCGACAAGAGCCCTGAGGCTTGTCCTGTCGCGGTTTATATAGTTTAGTAGATGAGACCCAGGGGGGGGGGGTTTGTGTTAGATCACGTGATGTTTGTCGCACCTTACTCACTGGGTGAGGGCAGTGCGGGGTAGAGTGTAGGTGTACCGTTATGTTTTAAATTTCTATATTTAGCCGGTTCTTTTGTTTTCTTGGGGTTTGAACCGAGGTTCCGGTGAGGTTGAATTTCGCGACTTAGTGTTAAGTTTCTACCTGCTGGAGGCCCAAACTTTCTTTTGCTAGTATTTTTGTTGATTCGCTGTTTTTTTTATATTTTCGTGAAATGTTGGTCTTGGCCTTCTACGTGGCAGTGAATTTATCGTTATTTCAAATTAATTGTCTGTCAAATTCGCATTTTTTTGGAGTTTTTTGTGTCCTCCTCACTGGTTTTTGTGATATTTTGTTTTCTGTTCGGTTCTCGGTTTAGGTGATGCCTTGAGAATTATTTATTCCTTAATTTTGGTGAAAGATTGGCTTCGTTAAGGTGTTTTTCCAAATGTTAATGTCTATTTGTGAGTATAGGTATGTAGCGGAGATTCATGTGACGGTACCCTGTTGTTTTGTCTCTTTGGTTTTGTTCTGTCAAAATCGCGGCTTATTTTACGAAACCCACGAATTTAACATAGATGCACGTTTCGGTGTATATTTTCCGTGCTCTGGTCAAGGAGAATAAATCCTCCCTTTACCACACCCGACGAGAAAATACCGAAGACGCAAGCCCGTTTTTGAGTCTAACCTCGCGGAAAATTACTCGGGATAGGGCTGGAGTGCGTTTTGTTCTTGGTTGGGGATAATCACTTCACGAATAATGGGGTGGGACTTGAATGACAATTTCACGCGGAGCACGGTTTCACTTTAATTGGTAATAGAAAATTGTACTTACAGTTGTTTGTTGTTATGGTTCTTGCTGTTGAACGTTGGTTGGACGTAGACTGGTGTAGTCGGACAAACTCAAAATCGAACGTATGCGTTGGTGCGTATTAATAATTATTTATTTAAATAAAATTACATGAGTAGTCGAATGTTGCACATTCAATATTCCCGATTTTGCACGCGTTAATAATTATAAGTACTATACTCGTACTCTGTACTATTTGAAACTGTACTTTGTGAAATTGAGCCGTGGTGAAATACTATTGAAATGTACTACTTGATCCCCATGAAACTGACTAACTTCACTCCCCGTGAAAAGTAAGTCTAACTCCTGCGGACTATTAACTCACTGCCGGGCGACTTATTGACTGCCTGGCTAGTGATTAGTCCTTTACTCTCCGTGAAACTGTCTCCTGTACTCCTCGTGAAACTGTCTTACTTGACTCCCTGTGAAACTGTATCGCCGGCCGATTTTCGCGGTCTTTTATAGGGCTCCTGAGCGTCGAAAATTCTTGTCGTCAAGCGCGTAAAAAGAAAAGAAGGGATAAAACCCTACCCTGATTATAAGAATTTCCTCATGGTCTATCTCAACCATACACGTATTCATTCCCCTTACCCCGCAGAGTAGCTTCCCGACATGCAGAGCCATAGATCTATGCAAGTGCATCGGTATGGCGCGCTCTGATTTATCCGCGCGATGCGATACACGGATGACCACGCGATTAGGTGAGGGAACGCGCTCGAGGCGTTTTTCCCCTGAAAATGAGGCGATTTTTACCATCCCTCTTCTTGGCCTACTCTCGATAGATTTTCTTAGACTAGGTAATATCCTTATGCTCGCTTCTATGTAGATGTGTCTATGGTAATGGCTCAGAATTTCAGCGTTTGTACGGAACTTAATTAAACCTTTCGCATCAAACCACTAGTAATAATTTTGTTACAGATTCTATAGTTAACTCGTCGTGTGCAAGCTGATTTTTGCGTTAATCTCTTATTAGTATAAATATTTTTGTTCAATTATGGCTTATTCTAATCATTATTGGTTCCTCGTTTAATTAGTAATTACTCTACTTATAGTTAAACGCTTTTTCTTAAATAACTCGTCAGTTAAACAATTATTCTCGTGTTATAGAAACGAGAGCGAGAGAGAGGAAAGGTATTTTCTTGAGAGCGACTCACCCGACTCGGTTACTCGTAAATTTCATTCGTACGCAAGTCAGCTAGATCGCCGTTCAGCCCTCGCGCCAAGGCTTTTATCGTGGCGCGGAGAGTCGGCCAGCCTCGGTTTCGTGCAAAGGATGCTTAATAGAAACGTGTTACAGTTTTCTCTCTTTCTCGTTTGGTCTTACTTTTGGTATGTAGTTGTAAAATAATCTTAACATTTTATTTTATCCTTTGTATATATGTGTAACATATTCCATATAAATAACTTGCTGGTAAAACAAGTATTTTTATGCATGGAAATGAGAGAGAGCGAGAGAGTACTTCTCCTTGAGAGCGACTCGCCCGACTCGGTTACTCGTATATTTCGTCCCTACGCAAGTCAGCTAGATCGCTGTTCAGACCTCGCGCAAGGCGTTTATCGTTGCGTGGAGAGTCGGCCAGCCTCGCTTTCCTGCAGGAGAAGCTTCATTGCAACTCAATTTTAGTCTCATCTCTTTCTCGTTTTTTTGTCTATTTTTCCATATTTTACCATAAATTAATCCTAATATTTCCTTTATCCTTTCTATATATGCATAACATATTCTATATATTTATGATGGTATTTTTACCATAAATTCCAATATTTTACGAGAGACTTTTTAATATAATCCCAAGAGAAAAGGGAAATTAATCCTGATATACTGATCTTTTTTCTATTACCCGACTATACCTGGTAAGCTCATTAATTCAATGTGGGTTGTACTCGCTTTCGAGTCACAGCCCTGGATAGTTTCCATATGGAAGCATAATTGTTCTTTTTGCTGCTGATATTTTACCTACAGTATTCGTGTGAACACTTTAATAGTCATAACTCTTTCGTTTAAATCAACAGTTTCTCCACTTTTGTTAATTGTTTCGCTCAGTTAATAATTGTTCGTGATTTCATCATCTTTGTAAAGAGACAGAGAGAGAGAGAGAGAGAGAGAGAGAGAGAGAGAGAGAGAGAGAGAATATTTCAGGCAAGAGCGAGAAGAATGGGTGCGGTCGCTTGGTCACGTGATAGCGTTCCCTCCAACTGCTCCCCTATGACCAACAACGCTCCGACGGCGACTAGCCGAAACCCTGGTCTAGGATTGAGGGTAAGGCTGCGCTGAATCATAGATCCATAAATGGCAGTCGATAACCGGGTCTACACAGTAGATCCCATGTTTTGAAAGGTTGCCTTTTGACCGGGAGCGCTGAAAAATTCCATCTTTACAAGATTAATTTTCCCGGGAGACGGTCGGTAGAGCCGCATCTTCACCCTGTTCCGATCGCCGTCGCTAAAATCGCTCTCCTCTCCTCTCAAGAAGTTCGAAAATAAGAGAAAAATCTGGAAAGTTACTTTTACTGTAGCGAAATTAAACCAGAAGAACTTTAACGTAATCGAAATGAAAAAAAGATAAACGCGACGTTACGTCAGGACGTAACACCTCCCCCTTTAAAACGATTATTAGGAGAACCCTAATAATCGAATCCGAGGGTGAAGCTAACAATTTTCCAATTATGCTTGTTGTACTATTCTTTTTCTTTGAACGACTTGTCTCTTGCAAGATCTTGGAATCTGTATGTGGTACTAGCTTTTGGTTCTTACCATGACGAATTTCGTTAAACACAAACAAAATGTTACTTTTAATAGAGAAAGGATATTTGATTGGCAACGGTTTGGCCATATTGCTATTCTCGCTTTGGTTAAATATTGTTCTACGTTAAGTGTATATATTGTAACGGTAAATTTGTGCCTCAACGCACCACGTTACCTATGACTGGTCCAAGTTATTTTTTCCTTCCTTTTTATTTTCTCTTTCGAGATGGGCGCCAGGCGCTTTCGCGCCGGAAGGAAAAAATACCGAGTTGGATGACCAGTCTCGACCCAGGCCAGCTACAGCTGTTCAAGGCAGAGTGGGTGGTTCGGACTATGAAGTCACTAATTAGTCAAAAATAAAATATGGTCAATAAATAAGCCAAACGAGAACCATGAACGAAGTCGGCTCAATAAATAATAAATAAACAAATAAAATAATAACAGTAAATAATTTAAACAACCACAGCAGGTACGGGACTTACAAACTTCTTTATTTCTGGCGACTAGTTATTCATTTCCAATAAACACCAATTTAGAATTCAAATAAGATGTCCCGTAAAATTAGTCTCTCCTTTATAACAATTCTCTAAAGCTAGTTGGATATCTTAATTTTAATCTTTAAGTCGGAGATAGCAGTTATCCCGTTCTCTCTCTCTCACTCTCATACCCTGTAGATGTTGTATAGCCTGTCTCGCTCGCCTCGAATTTCGAACAATATTTATCGATGAATTTTCGACGTTCGGTAGTCTCTGTTCACAGTCCGCGATACGGCCTATCCCGAGCTAATCCCACATACATCGAAAAAAACCATAACAACGGGACGCCAGGAGGTCACGTACGCGAAGCTACCGACGGCTCTATATTTCAATCCTGAGATTTATATATCACGTAAAAGGCATAAACCCAGGGATCTTCCGCAGTTCATAAGATATAAAATAACGGATAAATGACGACTAATAATTAAATAATAACCAAAATAATAATGATAATAAAATAATTAACATCAGAATAATAATGTCAGTCAATAATTAGTTTGTGGAATGAAATATAATAAAACGTAACAAACAATCGAACTACGCGAGATACGCCTCGGACCGTACGAATCCCTTGAATCCACATCTAAAATACAGGACGACGGCCGACTACGCTCTCCGCGATTCTAGGTTAACGTTAACACAATCATAATATAATAATAAAAAATAAATAATCAAATAAACAAAATAAATAAATAAATAACGAATAAATAAATAAATAACGAATAAATAAATAAATAACGAATAAATAAATAAATAACGAATAAATAAATAAATAACGAATAAATAAATAAATAACGAATAAATAAATAAATAAATAACGAATAAATAAATAAATCAGACAGAGAAACGCCGATGAATTTGACTGATACGCAACGCGGTCTACCCCGTGCCAGTCCCTTTTACATCCAAATTACAACGGGACGACGGGCGAACTCGCGCACGACCTTCTACATTCAAACGAAAAGAAACTCAAACCAACTCGTGTACCTCCAAAACCCACAATTCGACAAAATCCGTGACGCGGTCTATTTCGTTCCAATCCCACACAAACTAATTAACCAATTCCAAAGCACTCCGGGATAACGGCTTAACGCGCGCACGGTTTACTCGTCAACAGAAACAATTAATTAATATAATGACTTTTCCCCGGCTTCTATACGTTACACGATCGCGAGGTTATTCTTATCAAACGCCGCGATTCCCAATACAAATTGACACTCTGCACGCAGTGTACTCGAATCGCAGGGGTGACCAGGCTCAGATAAATTTCAAATACACCAGTTAAGTAATGAAATAATGAAATATTAGCAAAAGACCGTAGAAGGGAGAGGAGCTCACCGGGACGATGACGAAGCGATGTTCTCGTGCTCCTGGAATTCTCGAGCGGACGTGGAAATATTTATTCCTCGATTTCCTCCTTTCTCAACGATGGTGGACAGTAATAAGCTTGTACGTGTGATGCCTCAGAATAGATCGGTCTCAGAATAGAGCGGGACACAGAGATAAGTAATGTCACGTCTGCCTCGCTCAACGGTCACCGGGAAAAAGCCCCGAGGTCCTGCCGGCACGCGTGCCCGTGAACTATGATCCCCACTTAACCCGCTAGACTCGGTTAATTGGGGGAACCTGTGTCGCATGATGACCGCGACTAGCGCCTTAGCTGGACGACGCATAAATTAGCCACAGATAATACAGAGAGTAGCTTTGTCCGGCAGATGAATCCCCTGAGCTGGATGGACTGCGGCAAGTAGATGATAGCTGCAGATAGATAGCAGCGTATCGTTTGAAAATGAACGTCGAGCGGGACGACTGTATCTCCCAACAGAGAAAGACGTAAAATATCGGCTTATGTAAAATATCGAATCCTGAAGCCAGCAATCGATGGGTACGGTGTGATCCTCCTCCTCTTCTCTCCCCGATCCTCCCTCGGTCGTGTCGATCGCATTATACGTATATATAAAAAAAATAAAGCAACAAAAAAAAAATGAAAATAAAGAATAAAGAAGCCCTGAAAATCTACCCTACAACCCTGCGTGATCGTGTAGGCTTCCGTTGAGCGAGGAGGACGCAGCTCGAATTTTCTGCCACGTTACAATATATGTGCGATTATATTTCTTCGGACTTGTCCGTACTATGCTTAGTAGGAATATTATATGGTCCTAATTCTTAACTTAATTATTTCGTTGCTTCATATTTTCCGACAATAGGTGTTACGTTATTGTACTTATATATGCGTCCCTTTATTTATGGGCATTTGTATTTCTCTCTTTTCCTTTTCTAATATTTTCTTCGCTTGTTTATTTTGTTTATTCGCTTTTTGATTTTACTTTTGTATTTTCTTTTCTTTGGAATGTTTAACCTCTTTTTTTTTCTTGCAACCGTAAAATAAGCTAAGTGCATTTTTTCTTAAATGTTACTTATGATTAAATAACGGTGAATATCGAACGTGACTTCCTGGTTACAGTGTATGTGTTCTTAATTCTACTTCTTCTTATAATTCGTAATCTTTATTTAAATATTTGCTTCGTTAGAATATTTGTTCTCTCTTTTTTTTTCATTCAAATATTATTTATGTCTAATGACATGGTTAAAATATCCTTTTTCTCTTTTTCTTATACCACACATCGGAGTGGTTAACTTGATTTGAATAATAGCAACTGACGTATGTAAGAATATGTAGGTATGAATTTTCTCATACGGACTTGGTGTTGATTCAATAGCTCGTGGACGTTGGTTTCTGAAGTGCATGAAATTCTTGGAGTTCTTGGAGTTCTTAGCCCTTTTGAAGTTCTTGACGTTCTAAGCGTTTTGAAATTCTTGGCGTTCGTGAAGTTTCTTGAGAGTTGTTGGTGTTCGTGAAGTTCGTGAAATTTTTGTCCATATAATGCTGGACGTTCGTGTGGATGCTCGTATTGTCTCGCCTTCCTGATGGTTGGCTCCATAAGATTTGGTATAAGGATTCAACGATCGTCTAGTATAAAACGAATGCTTCCTTTTACTCTGAGGAGATGTAGATGTTTGGTTGAAATATCCAGGGCGGTACGGTGGCCCTCGGAATGAGTGACTTATAAACTCTTGTGTCTGTGAAACATAATATGCATTACTAATATGCGATATCATAGTGTGATTAGCGATTATTATTATTATTATATATCTTTATTTTTCTTTGCTTATTTTTTCTTTATATTATTTTGTTTTATTTCAAGTATATATTAATTTTTTTCCTTTTTCTTTTCATTCTTATTCTGAGAAACAATGCAATACCTTTTTTTTAGAGTGCGAAAAGGCATAAATAAAATAATTCTGTGTATTATGAATCAAAAAATATATGTAAGGGTATGGTTGTCGAGTTTTAGCTCAAAATAGAATTACTTACGTGAATATACGGTGTTGGGAGAAGTTTTCCTTGCATTATTCCTTTGCTTATACATTTTTTTTATATTTACCATTTGTGTAGCGAAAGTGGTACCAGTGTCCCATTATAGCGTTTTTGAATAGTCACACGACTTGTTGATAAGAGAGTGAATAGCGTCGGTGGGGGCTTGTGGTTGGTGGCGTAATGTAGAGTCGCTTTCCAACAAGTAGTCCACCAAGCTTTGGATCGTAATCTGTTCGGTACTACGTGGGGTTTTGGAAATAGGAAAGGTAGGTATTGGAGACACAGCGGCAGAACTAGTGACTGGTCTTCCTAGATTAGAAAATGTGGGTATCTTGGTCCTGCTCCTAGTGACAGGGCCGAGAACCACACTTGCGATCTGGATGCTGTTGGATCGATAGATTAACTGAACATTGAACAATTTATTTATGAATTCAGAGGTTCTGAAAAAGGTATATTTGTATATTACTATTCCTGCAATAATTATATGTGATTAATTTATACGGCGTTGGAAGTATTGGTATTGTTTTAGGACGTTGTCAATTGTAGGATATCTGGAGTATATTTTTATGCAAAATATGTTCCTGGAAGAATTATTTCGAAAATTTTGGAATGCAATTTTCGATTTTTTCAATCAATTTGAATGTACAATAATGTCTCTGTTTGGGAGTTTAATACGTACGTTACCATTCGTTAATATAGTCTTAATTTCGTGCGGACCGGTGTAGTGGTCACCGAGTTTTCCTGGTTTTGGTCCTTTAAGCAAAAATACTGGTTCACCTACTTTAAATGCTACAGGATTAATTTTTTTGTCTTGATATATTTTGGAATTTTCTTTAGCCTTTATCAAATTTTGTCGTCCCAAACCCTGTATTTCATGGATTTGCGTGACCAGTTGCGTTAGATATTCGTCGTACGTGGCGTGTTTTTCCATCTCGGCAGGGGGCATACTATAAGGGGTACGAGCTATTTTGCCAAAAACCATTTCGTATGGAGTATGCTTAGTACCTTCGTGTACATTCGTGTTGTAATTGTAAATAGCCATTTCAACCCATTCATCCCAATTATTTTGTTTAGTGGTGAATTGTTTAAGATATTCATCAAGAGCATGATGCGATCTTTCCAATGATCCATTGGATTAAGGGTGAAATGCTGTAGTTCTGATAACTTTACGTATTTTGAACAATTTCGCAATTTGTTTTAAGAAATTACTCAAAAAATTACCACCTTGGTCAGTGAGTACCGCTTTGGGTGAGCCGAAATAACAAATGAATCGTTTGACAAATGTTTCTGCTATCGTTACTGCTTTTGCATTAGGTAAAGGGATTGCTACTGAATATTTTGTTAATTGATCTTGAATTGTAAGTATGTATTCATTTTCTTGCTTATTTTTTGGCATAGGGCCTACTATGTCAATTGCAATTTTATCGAAAGCTATTGCTGGAGTATCTGTTATGATCATAGGCTGTTTAGTTTTTACGCGGACTAATTTCTTTAATTGACATTGTAAACACCGTTGAATATACAATTGGACGTCAGTTAAAAATTTTTTCCAATAATACAAGTGACGAATTCGATTATATGTTTTACTGACACCTCTGTGTCCGCCTATGGTTGACGAATGCTTTTCTTCAATAATCTCATTTTGTCTTTCCACTGGGGGTTGTCTAACTAACCCGTGACAAATAATGATTTTAACGTCGCATTGCGCGAATATTAATCGAATTTGAGTCATAATACTTTTCCATGGCACGTTTAACAAAAAACTTGATTTTGCAATGCTGACGGTTTGCAATGATAACCTGTCAATTAAATAACGAGCACTTTTTAAAGCTTCTACTATATTTTCCAAAATTAATGTGGGACCTTCTCCAGAATCATCTGTGATAAGCAAAGCTATATTAAATCTGTGAGCTCGTTTCATAATAGATTGAGCTTTCTTTAATTCTAGATTCTTTAAGTGTGGAAAATTGTCGTTATCTCGTAATGCAATAGCTCCAGTGTCTATCGGTGCACAGTCGGTGGAAACAAAATAAACTAAATTATCTTTTCGAGTGTGAAATAAATCTCGTGATTGTTTGACGTTGGAAGCAATAATCCTACCCTTCGTAGTTTTATGCAGGATGGTGGCGGGCAATATAAGTGAATTCTCAGGTTCTACGTCGGACATGTTGTCGCTTAGGGGTTCTGTTTCGCTACCTTTGAAGAGTTTACGTGCATGCTTTCCCTGTTCAGTTCTGTCTGAGTTTTCTCGAGGGTTATGGTCCTTGAGTTCGCTTTCGTCGCTAGATTCGTTGTTCTTAAGGGGCACATCGTTGTGGGATAAGACTGGTAACGGCACATGTGTTTGGTTACTCGGTCGATCTGAAGGGGTGTCGGATGGCAGAGGAAAATTCTCAACACTGTAGGTCACCTGCTTAGTCTTAGTTTCGATGTTTTTATTCTTGCGTGTCTCCCGAGGCATTTTAGCTTTTATTTTTACGGTGGGTTTCTTTAGTGGTGCCTTGTTCGCTGCAGGCGTCTGAAAATTTTCGTTTTCGTGACCAGTGGTCGTTGATTTGTATGGAGAGGCAATGTCTTCCAGCTGTTCGAAAGGATCAACCGACTCACGTACCCAGTCACATTCTTCTACATCGTTAAGATAACCGAAATTTCCAGGGACATCGTTGCTTAGATTTTCTTCCTCTTCTGAATCTTCTTCTAATAGCCGAGATATATCGGTATCTGATAAGATACGTTGATTATTTTTACGGTGACTTTTTGGAGGATTCGAGCGATCCATGTAAATATCGTCTGTGGTAGTTAATGACTCTATGGGGTTTCTTGAGAGCGCATCGGCGTTAACGTTAGTTTTTCCGGCCTTGTACACTACATCGTATTCGTACTCGGCGAGTTTCAGTCGCCAGCGCAGGATTTTAGGATTTCCATCTGTAGCCCGTCGGAACCACAACAGCGGTTTATGGTCGGTTACTACAGTGAAATGGTGCCCATACAGATATGGCCGAAAGTGGAGTATAGAGTATACATAGCCAATGCTTCCTTTTCGTAAGTGTCGTACCGTTCTTCGACTAGACTCAAAGCTCGCGAGGCGTAAGCGCATGGATGATCATTGTTAATTTCTCCTTGTGAAAGTATACAACCGATGGCATAACCCGATGCATCTGTTGTTAAAATAAAAGGCTTGGAAAAATCAGGATATCGCAAAACTGGAGCCGTACAAAGTTTATTCTTTAAAATTTCGAATGACTGTTGTTGTTCGGGTCCCCAATCAAATATATTTTCTTTGCGTAATAAAGTCGTGAGGGGTTTTGATATCTTGGCGTATCCTTCTATGAACCGCCTATAATAACCTGTTAATCCCAGAAATTGTCGAATATTTTTAACATTCTTAAGTACGGGATATTCACGTGCAGCTTCTAGTTTCTTAGGATCGGGCCGAACTCCATTATTCCCGATTATAAAGGGTGATTTTTTAAGAGCTTGAGAACTTTTTTTTAAAAAAAAACGCATAAAATTTGCAAAATCTCATCGGTTCTTTATTTGAAACGTTAGATTGGTCCATGACATTTACTTTTTGAAGATAATTTCATTTAAATGTTGACCGCGGCTGCGTCTTAGGTGGTCCATTCGGAAAGTCCAATTTTGGGCAACTTTTTCGAGCATTTCGGCCGGAATAGCCCGAATTTCTTCGGAAATGTTGTCTTCCAAAACTGGAATAGTTGCTGGCTTATTTCTGTAGACTTTAGACTTGACGTAGCCCCACAAAAAATAGTCTAAAGGCGTCAAATCGCATGATCTTGGTGGCCAACTTACCGGGCCATTTCTTGAGATGAATTGTTCTCCGAAGTTTTCGCTCAAAATGGCCATAGAATCGCGAGCTGTGTGGCATGTAGCGCCATCTTGTTGAAACCACATGTCAACTAAGTTCAGTTCTTCCATTTTTGGCAACAAAAAGTTTGTTAGCATCGAACGATAGCGATCGCCATTCACCGTAACGTTGCGTCCAACAGCATCTTTGAAAAAATACGGTCCAATGATTCCACCAGCGTACAAACCACACCAAACAGTGCATTTTTCGGGATGCATGGGCAGTTCTTGAACGGCTTCTGGTTGCTCTTCACTCCAAATGCGGCAATTTTGCCTATTTACGTAGCCATTCAACCAGAAATGAGCCTCATCGCTGAACAAAATTTGTCGATAAAAAAGCGGATTTTCTGCCAACTTTTCTAGGGCCCATTCACTGAAAATTCGACGTTGTGGCAGATCGTTCGGCTTCAGTTGTTGCAGGAGCTGTATTTTATACGGTTTTACACCAAGATCTTTGCGTAAAATCTTCCATGTCGTCGAATAACACAAACCCAATTGCTGCGAACGGCGACGAATCGACATTTCACGGTCTTCAGCAACACTCTCAGAAACAGACGCAATATTCTCTTCTGTACGCACTGTACGCATTCGTGTGGTTGGTTTAATGTCCAATAAAGTAAACTGAGTGCGAAACTTGGTCACAATCGCATTAATTGTTTGCTCACTTGGTCGATTATGTAGACCATAAATCGGACGTAAATCGCGAAACACTTTTCGAACCGAACACTGATTTTTGTAATAAAATTCAATTATTTGCAAGCGTTGCTCGTTAGTAAGTCTATTCATTATGAAATGTCAAAGCATACTGAGCATCTTTCTCTTTGACACCTTGTCTGAAATCCCGCGTGATCTGTCAAATACTAATGCATGAAAATCCTAACCTCAAAAAAATCACCCTTTATGTCCTAAATACGCAACTTCTCTTTTCAAAAATTCGCATTTATCTGGTTGTAATTTTTAATTTGCTGCTTTTAATCGTTTAATTAATTCGCGATATATATTCTCGTGTTCTTTGAGTTTGTAGGCATAAATAACAATATCATCCAAATAAACAAATAGTCCTTTCCCGAGGAGCCCACTTAGTGTGAGATCCATTGCTCTTTGAAACGTCGGAGGGGCGTTCCGAAGGCCGAACGGCATTCTAACGAATTCGAAATGGCCACGTGGCGTAGTAAATGCGGTCTTATGACGATCCTCTGGAGAGACTTCTATCTGATGAAATCCTGATGCTAAATCGAATACAGAAAAGTATTGTGCACCGCCTAATTGATCTAATATATAGTTGATATTGGGTATGGGGTACGCGTCGGCGATCGTTTTTTCGTTCAGCGATCGGTAATCGAACACGACTCTCCATTTTTTATTACCCTGAGAGTCGGCTTTCCTGGGAACGACCCAGACAGGACAATTGTATGGCGAGGTAGAGGGTATTATAATTACTCCTTTACCGAGCATATCCTCTATTTGCTTGCCTATTTCTTCTTTAGTACATTCTGGCCATCTGTATCCTCGAGTATTTATAGGAAGATCATCGGTAGTAGCAATGCGATGTTGCAATATAGTGGTGCATGGCAACGTATCTACTGGGGTTTGGTATAAATGTGCGTTTTCCTTTGAAAGCGTCTCGACACTTGCTTTTTCTTCTTCGTTCAATTCGGCGAGTCTTAATAATTGCTTAATTTGATTATAGGTGTCGATCATTACCGATTCTGATATTACGTAACATGATGTTTCGCGAAAGAAAGGTTGAATTTCGCGAGTGATGTTAGCTATACTGAGTTTTTGTGTTAACGAAACGTTCATAATTTTATACGTTTTTAACAGGTTTCTGGCAAAGTACTTCTTTATTTTCCATCGTTATTACTTCTTTTATTGACTCTGATGCTTTGGTAAAATCTGAATAATTGACTTTTACTGATTCAATTGTTTCAACGTTTCTATTCTCTCGGAGTATTTGTTCTTTGGTTGACTTTCGAAATTCCTCAATGTAATTATTAACATCATCAAAGGGTTATGTCTTTCCATAGGCACAGATATCCCTATAAAATCCGAATCGGGTTTTCGCATATCTCCAACAAGTTCTGTCCGTTCAGTCAGCACAGTTGTGTCTGTGAAGCTCGAACAACCCGCATAATGAACACAATTAGACTCGCTATCTTTTGTCGATATTTTTGTTTTTATTGGATTGGAATTAACGACATTTTCTTCTTGAACATAATTTTCATCAACTTGAGAAGTTTCTGTCCTTTCCATAGGCACAGATTTTCCCAAAAGATTTGAGCTGAGCTCCCTTAATTCTCCAATGAGCGCTGCCCGTTCCGTCGGCACATACACCCCTGTGGAGCCAGGGCAAGTCTCCTCATTAACACAGTTTACTTTCGTCTCTATCAAATTCGGATAGACAACGTTTTCTCTAGGTACAATAATCTCTACAGGTTCAATATAAGTGTTCTCCTTGCTCGAATCCGACGTACAAAGTTCCATAAAATTTCGCGAACGAGACTGCAAATTTTCAACTTGATCTTTTATTTTTACTTTACCAATTTCTTTATTGATTTTTTATTTTTCACACGATTTTCGTAAACTTCTTCGATAATTTCTGAACAATTTCTTATTTCTTCCTTTATAATTTTTTTCACAAAATCAACCATCGTATCTCCGCGGGATAGTGTCTCTGATAAGAACGCATTCTTTCCCGTCGGAATGAATTTTTTTCCAATATTTTCACTTGAATTGATTTTATCTTCATTAGTTTCATGACTCAGTCCGTCCGAGGACTTATTTTCTTTTATTAATTCAACTTTACTTGTTACCTGTTGTTCCTTTTTCGTCTTTGAATCGTCAGTAGATTCTCTTATTCCTGTACTGTAAGTTAATTCCTCCGATGACATTAACTCTAGTACTAGTACCTGGACTTGAACCGAATACCTATTGCCATGTGTCACATAAATGTAAGCTTTACCATTATTATTAATGACAAACCCGCTTTCTATGTTTATACCTTCACCTGCATCCAGGAGAGGCAGATAACCTTCCCGTAAATCCAAATTCTTTACTCTCACGAAGCACAATTTGGTGGACTCTGCAGGGATAATAATAGTTTCCTGAGTTGCAAATGGTATTCTTACATTCTGCATTTTCAATTGTCTTTTCTCGTAGTCAATTTTCACGTGATTGCCGTCAAGGTATTCCGAACCCAATATACCAGCTTCCTTTATGGGGAAGTTATTATCTACAATATGGAAAGTAGCGAAGCGTCCGAAGGCTTGTATGGTAATATGTCCCAAAGTAAAAATTGAATTTCTTGTTATTCCATTAAGTTGTAAAATTTCTCCGTGATTTATAGCGATATGTTCATTTACAAATTGTTTCTTTAAAATATTTGGCCCAGCTCCCGTATCAACCATAAAAGTGATAGGGGATATTACTTCTGATGCCGTTATCGTAACCGTCGGAACACTACTTTCTCGATGCAATTGTATATTAAAGATTCGGACTACTCGCGGTTGAGGGTTGAAGCTGCGATTGAAATAGTACGGATCGGATGTATGTTTAGCGGAGTCTCCCTGAGCGCACCCGTACTCGGAAGACCACTTCGGTTACCCGTACTTCCATATGTTGCTTCGTTCTCCCTTCGAGCAGGACACTCACGGATAAAATGACTGGGTTGTTTGCAATAAAAACATGGTCCTGTTGAATTCATGGATTTATTATTGAAATTATTAATATTTCCGCGATTTTCCGATCGATTGATATTTAAAGGCTGGGAATGATTGTTACGATATGGACAAATATGAGCCCCGTGGCCTTCTTTTTTACATATTTGGCACCGAATATCGCTAGGGTTTTCATATCGGAGATTGACTGGTACTGTTACGTCCTGACGTAACGTCGCATTTATCTTTTTTTATTTCGATTACGTTAAAGTTCTTCTGTTTTAGTTTCGCTACAGTAAAAGTAACCTCTCACATTTTTCTTTTATTCTCGAACTTCTTAAGAGGAGAGGAGAGCGATTTTAGCGACGGAGATCGGAACAGGGTGAAGATGCGGCCCTACCGACCGTCTCCCAGGAGGAATTAATCTTGTGAAGATGGAATTTTTCGGCACTCCCGGTCAAAAGGCAAACTTTCAAACCATGGGATCTACTGCGTAGACCCGGTTATCGACTGCCATTTATGGATCTATGATTCAGCGCGGCCTTACCCTCAATCCTAGACCAGGGGTTCGGCTAGTCGCCGTCGGGGCGTTGTTGGTCATAAGGGAGCGGTTGGAGAGAACGCTATCACGTGACCAAGCGACCGCACCCTTTCTTCTCGCTCTTGCCTGAAGTCTTCTCTCTCTCTCTCTCTTTACAAAGATGATGAAATCACGAACAATTATTAACTAAGCGAAACAATTAACAAAAGCAGAGGAACTATTGATTTAAACGAAAGAGTTATGACTATTAAAATGTTCACACGAATACTGTAGATAAAATATCAGCAGCAAAAAGAACAATTATGCTTCCATATGGAAACTACCCATGGCTGTCACTCGAAAACGAGTACAACCCACGTCGAATTAATGAGCTTACCAAGTATAGTCGGGTAATAGAAGAAAGATCAGTACATCAGGATTAATTCCCCTTTTCTCTTGGGATTACATTAATATGTCTCTCGTAAAATATTGGAATTTATAGTAAAAATACCATCATAAATATATAAAACATGTTATGCCTATATATTAACATGTCTCTCGTAAAATATTGGAATTTATATCAGGAGTACAAATTGAAAATGCGGGATTTTTTTCTATTTTTGAACGTTTATTCTGAAAAAATGGTAACAAATGAATTATTCAAAGTATTGTCCATCGCTAGCCACAACTTTTTCCCATCTTTCTGGCAATTTACGGATACCGTCGCGAAAAAATTCGGCCGGCTTGGCTGCTATCCAGTCATCGACCCATTTTTGGGCTTCTTCGTAAGAATGGAAGCGCTGGTCAGCTAGGCCATGTGTCATCGATCGGAAAAGGTGGTAATCGGAAGGAGCAATATCTGGGCTATACGGCGGGTGGGGTAAGACTTCCCATTTCAGCGTTTGTAGGTATGTTTTGACCGGCGCTGCAACATGTGGCCGAGCGTTGTCATGTTGCAAAATTACTTTGTCGTGTCTTTGCTCGTATTGTGGCCGTTTTTCTTTGAGTGCGCGGCTCAAACGCATCAATTGAGTTCGGTATAGTGCTCCTGTGATGGTTTCGTTCGATTTCAATAGCTCATAATACACCACACCCAGCTGGTCCCACCAAATACAGAGCATGAGCTTGGCGCCGTGAATATTTGGTTTGGCCGTCGATGATGATGCATGGCCGGGGTAACCATATGATTTTTTGCGCTTCGGGTTATCGTAATGGATCCACTTTTCATCACCAGTGACAATGCGATGCAAAAAACCCTTCCGTTTTTGCCGTTCGAGCAGCAGTTCGCATGCAAAAAAACGGCGCTCGACGTCTCTCGGCTTCAGCTCATACGGCACCCAATGTCCTTGCTTTTGGATCATTCCGAGGGCTTTTATACGATGGGAAATAGCTTGTTGTGTCACTCCCAATGAATCTGCGAGCTCTTGTTGAGTTTGACACGAGTCTTCATTGAGTATTGCCTCCAATTCAGCATTCTCAAACTTTTTCACTTGGCCCGGCCGCTCTTTGTCCTCAACGTCAAAATCACCACTTCTAAACCTCACAAACCATCTCTCGCACATTGAAACCGATGGAACATGACTCGGATAAGCCTCGGAGACCAATCGATGTGCTTCAGCAGCACTTTTCTTCAAATTAAAGAAGTAAATTAAAACTTCCCGCAAATGCTGTTTTGTTGGCACGAAACTCGACATATTGAGAGCTCAAAAAAACTATGAATTTGACACTGCGACAAATTGACACATACTGAAAATTAAAGCTATAAGACGTAGCTTTGACATGAACATAGTCACAGTACTGCCTGATGCGTATAGCGTTAGTAACGCCATCTGTTATCAAACCCGCATTTTCAATTTGTACCCCTGATAGTAAAAACACCATCATAAATATATAGAACACGTTATGCCTATATAGAAAGGATAAAGGAAATATTAGGATTAATTTATGGTAAAATAGCGAAAAATAGACAGAAAAACGAGAAAGAGATGAGACTAAAATTGAGTTGCAATGAAGCTTCTGCTGCAGGAAAGCGAGGCTGGCCGACTCTCCGCGCAACGAAAACGCCTTGCGCGAGGTCTGAACAGCGATCTAGCTGACTTGGGTACGAACGAAATGTATGAGTAACCAAGCTAGGCGAGTCATTCTCAAGAGAAGAACTCTCTCGCTCTCTCTCGTTTTCATGTATAAAATTACTTGTTTTACTATCATAGTAAATTATATATATGGAATATGTTATACATATATATATATGATAAAATGAAATGTTAAGATTATTTTACAGCTAAATACTAAAAGTAAAACGAATCGAGAAAGAGAGAAAACGGTAACGCGTTTCAATAGAGCTTCCTCTGCAGGAAAGCGAGGCTGGGGCGACTCTCTGCGCCACGACGAACGCCTAATCGCTAGGGCTGAACGGCGATCTAGCCGACTTGCGTACGAACAAAATGTACGAGTAACCAAGTTAGACGAGTCGTTCTCAAGTAAAATCTCTATCTCTCTCTCTCTCGCTCTCGTTCCCACAGTACGAGAATAATCGTCTAACTAGCAAATCATTTAAGAAAACTTATTAACTATAAGAAATCTAATGTCTAACTAACAAATTATTTAAGAAAACTCATTAGTTATAACTAGAGTAACCACTAATTTAACGAATAACCAATGATGTTTGGAATAAGCCATAACTCAACGAAACCATTTATACTAATAAGAGATTAACGTAGAAATCAGGTTGCATACGCCAAAGTTAACTACAGAAGTTGTAACAAAATTATTATTAGTGGTTTCGTATGAAGGATTTATTTAAGTTCCGTAAAAATGCTGAAAAACTAAGCCATTACCATAGACACATCTACAGAGAAGCGAGCATAAGGATATTACCTAAACTAGGAAATTCTATTGAAAGTAGGCCAAGAAGCGGGGTGGTAAAAATCGCCTCATTTTCAGGGGAAAAACGCTTCGAACGCGTTCCCTCACCTAATCGCGTCGTCCTCTGCGTAGCACATCGTGCGGACAAATCAGAGCGCGCCATACCGATGCACTTGCATAGATCTATGGCTCTGCATGTCGAGAAGCTACTCTGCGGAGTAAGCGGAATGAATACATGTATGGTCGAGATAGACCACGGGGAAATTCTTATAATCAGGATAGGGTTTTATCCCTTCTCTTCTTTTACGCGCTTGACGACAAGAATTTTCGACGCTCAGGAGCCCTATAAAAGGCCGCGAAAATCGGCCGGCGACACAGTTTCACGGGGAGTCAACTTCGACACAGTTTCACGGGGGGTCAAGTAGAGGACTAATCACTAGCCTGGCAGTCAATAAGTCGCCGGCAGTGAATTAGAATTTTTCCAAGGCAACAAGTAGTACTGTTTGCCGGGAAATAAAGCAGTCCAGCACGATAATTTTTCACCACGGCTTAATTTTCACAAAGTATAGTTTCAAGTAGTACAGAGTAAGAGTACAGTATTTATAATTATTAACGCTGGTAAAATCGGGAATATTGAACGTGCAACATTAAACTACTCTTGTAGTTTTATTTCAATAAATAATTATTAATACGCACCAACGCCTACGTTCGATTTTTAGTCTGTCTGACTACACTAATCTACGTCCATATAACGTTCAACAGTAAGAACCACAGCAACAAACAACCGTAAGTATAATTTTCAATTACCAATTAAAGTGAAATCTTGCTCCGCGTGAAATTGTCATTCAAGTCCCTCCCCAGTATTCGTGAAGTGATTATCCCCAACCAAGAACAAAACGCACTCCAGCCCTATCCCGAGTAATTTTCCGCGAGGTTAGACTCAAAAACGGGCTTGCGTCTTCGGTATTTTCTCGTCGGGTGTGGTAAAGGGAGAATTTATTCTCCTTGACCAGAGCACGGAAAAGATACACCGAAACGTGAAATCTATGTTAAATTCGTGGGTTCGTAAGATAGGCCGCGATTTTGACGTAACAGTACCTGTGTTTGCGGTAAATACATTAATTTTGGGAGGACTGAAGGTGATTGAGGACATCTATTCGCTGTGTGTCCATGATTTTTACAAAAGTGACAAAACATCGATGTATTTCCCGACTCCTTCCTTTCAGGAGGAAAAATTTTATAACAACGGTCGGCAGTGTGCCCGCGCTTGTTATATATCTGGCATATAGTGAGCGGAGGACCGTCAAAGACGGGTTTATTATTATTTGAAGGGTGGAAGATTTCAAGACATTTGTCAGCCGAGTGTCCTGTTTTTTTACAGGCTGACACATGATAAATGAAGGAGCTTCGAAGCCAGATTTATTGTTATTTGAAGGTGGAAATTTTTTTAAACATTTGTCTGCCGAGTGTCCAGTCTTCTGACAGATCTGACATATGCTCGGTCCTTTGTCGACATTTCCCGTATTTTGTAACCCAACAGCCAACGCTTGGCTAGTCTTCTGAGTCGAACATTCTTTAGCATAGTGCCCTTTTTTATTGCACAACTGGCAATGCACTTCTTCGCTTGCTACCACGTGCACTCCTCGTTTCGCCTCGGGTTTAGGGACCCTTGGACTCGACGTTATTTCTTCACCGCTACGCAAGGCTGCTTGGGACACTAAACTCTTTTCGGTCTGTACTGCTAGCTTTATTAATTCTTCGAGATTATTATTGGGAGTTAATCGTTGTTCGATTTCCCGTTTTAAACCGTGTAGAAAACAAGCTGGAAGGCTTTGTCTTGTATTATCAATAAAAGCGCCAGCCAAGGGATTATCCTCGCTCGCATCATAATTTTCAAGTATCAAATTTCCCAAATCTCGTACACGATTCGAATAGGCAATAACAGACTCACTTTTTCTCTGGTATATTGATCCTAATTCACTTTGCAGGTGGTATACGTTTCGCGTGGGTGCATAAATATCTTTGAGAAATTTACCCAAATCTTCTATTTTTTCAAAAGTTTGCCCTTGTATAGTGCGACGGGGTTCGCCAATTATTTTTATATGGACTGCTTTTACTAAATTTGATTCGGCGCCTGGCCCCATCATGGCCAAGGCTTCCTTGCATCCTTGGATGAACATTCCCAATGACAAAGTATGACCATCATAATTCGGTATGACAGCTAGTGTATCTCGAAGAGACAACGTTTGGTTATTATTAACCATTATGGGAGAAGGGTCGCGTACAGGGTCACTAGTTTTAAGAGAAAAGTTCACTGGTGGTATTTTACTGGGCTTTTTATCTGGACTCGACCTTTTTCCCGTGGGGTGGGAGGAGCAACCAGGAATAGCAGGTTCGTATTCAGATAACAGGTGTAAATTTTTCAACAAATTCTGTGGCACAATGTGGGAGGGTTTAATTATTAATTTTGATTTAGATTTTTCACAAGTATTGCTTCTTCCTATTGGAGTAAACAGTGTTTTATTATGACTCACGAGGGGCTGTGTACCGATGGGTAAGTCGAATGGGGTAGACCCCCTGCAGGAGTGTAAAATATGTCGCTGGAGTTCGAAAGGCCTAACGTGGGCGTGGTGCCTACGGGGTTCGGGGTAACTATGACTGGTATATTCGTACCTGTTGTCTTGTGTGTAGCGGGCTGCAGCTCGACGCCTTTTACAATATGTTCGGGGGATGCGGGAATCTGAATTGGAATTGCGTTACAGGGATCTCTATATATTGTAAGTGGTAAATATTGGTGACCGGGTTCTTCCAAAAATCCAACCACAGACAAGAAATTGTTTCCCAATCTCGCCGTAAGTGTTTCTTGCACTCGATTCGTGAATTGCTCAAATCTTTCTGAATTCCTTGAAATTTCTTGGATCTGTAAAGGACTATTTGATGTACTATAATTATCAAGAGTGTCTGATAAAATTTCTTCAGTACTTGAAGAATCACTTGCTTCCTCGCAATTTATTTCCGTTTTTGTAATAATTAAATGACTTGACGTTAATTCTAAAGATTGTATATGACTATCTTCATCTACTTTAATTAATTCTGGATTTTCTTCATTAATGTTGCTACTTTTCTCTGTATCCGCAATAATTTCTCCCGTTGGATTCGTTGTGGAGGGAGTCTTGGGAGGCGAACTGTCAGTACTTTCGTCGAAAAATTTTTCGACTGTCTCAAATTGGGATTTCGGAGGGCTATGTATTCGAGATTTCTTTTTTCGGTCTTCAGGATAATCATGTATCACTTTATCATCGAGTTTTACCTTTGATCGAGTTGAACTCATTTATGATGTATTTTATACAAGTATAAATTTTTTTTTTTTTTTTGTATACCGCATCAAAGAGACATGCAACAATACATAAGAATATTATTAGAGTAAAATTGGGCAGGAGGAAGAAATAGGAATAACTTTCTTTTTGTTACTTGTAACGAAGAAAAATTATACAGCTTTATTCCTTGAATTTCGTTTTAAAATGTCCCTGAGGTGAAATCAAATGTGGTTTTTCCTTCAGGAGGATGACTTGATGTTTATTCAACGATTCGCTCTTAGTAATTTTGAGGTTTTGAGAATGGTATAATAGGATGATATCGTATCCCAAGCCTCGAGTGAGCTTCGTAATCAGCAACAAGTTCGTCTAGAAAATTTTTCCGCTCGATTTCTCGGATTTGCTTAAAGCGATTTATTTGATATTTATTCGGTATTTCTGTGTCGACAACCTGTGTGACTTTACTGCTGCTTGCTTCGTACGTAATTTCCCTTAATAAATATGGTATCACTTCGTTAGAGAGGGTCGCGCAATCTGCCTTTGTACTGTCTGAATGGTCTTTATACTTCGCTGTTTGTTTACCTAAGGGTCCCTGAAAACCTATTATTTTTTCTTGGTTAAGGAAAATACCTTCGTTATCATTTGTAGATTTGATGCTAGAGCCTCCAAAATTTTGCTTGTTGTACGATTCACTCACTGTTACTTTTAAAGGACAATTTGTTTTACTAGAATTTAAATTTCTATTCCTTTCTTGCCTCGAGTAGTCGTTATGTACTGCAATTGTGACGTCGCAATGTTTCTTATATTCTGTTATTTCTCTTCCTTCGTGAGGG
This sequence comes from Cylloceria caligata, assembly GCA_963942595.1. NCBI lineage: Eukaryota > Metazoa > Arthropoda > Insecta > Hymenoptera > Ichneumonidae > Cylloceria > Cylloceria caligata. Next base: position 54,881,437 of record OZ012706.1, on the reverse strand, counting down.
ATAGATTTATTATCGCTTTCTATTTCAATGTCAAAGACTCTAGAATTTTGCTCGTTATACGATTTGCACGCAATTATTGGAACTTGGTACTGTGTTTTTAGGAGTTGCTGTTTTAATTTTTGTGCTTGAATTTTTCTTCCTGCTCTACGGGTTTTCGGCATGGATGAATGATTCGGGTCGGTAATTGTCAAAATTAGTAAATGGTACGTATAGTTATGTCTGTCTTCTTTGTATGATGTGTTTCGTGAGCGAACGTTACCAGCCCCGAACTCACTTGCGCGAGGAGCTAAAACAAATGATTTCTTTCAGTAGTGTAATGTGTTTTTTGTGAACAAGCCTTGCTAGCCTTAACCCCACTTACGCGATGGGCTAAAACATAGGATTTATTTCACTAGTGTAATGGGATTTGTGAACGAGCATTGCTAGCCCTAACCCCACTTACGCGAGGAGCTAAAAAGTAGGATTTCTTTCACTAGTGTAATGTAATTCGTGAGCGGGCAAATCTGGTTGCCCAATCGTCTCTTGTGTTGATTGTGTTGTTAGGAGTGGGTTGGATAATAGGAGTGGGATGCGAATTAGGTGGGTTGATTTGATGACTCTGATTCTCGGTCGACGTGGTAGTTATTAACTGAGGTCGAGCTTCTTCGGTTATTGAAAGGTTTCTAAACAAACAATTGATTCTTCAGAGCTGGAATTTCCGTCCTCCTCTTTTTCGCTTACCCATGAATGGGAAACAAATGAGTACGTTAGGTTTAAGAAACACTAGAGGCTATTTGTTGTCCCATTTTTTTCAGAATTACGTGCACACCGCTTTAACACATGGTAGGTTGACATATGGACACATGGTAAGTACCAGGTGTATGCATAAGTTTTTTCCGGTTTTTTGGTAAAAAAAACACGTAATTTTCAAGGGAAATTAATTTTTGTTTTATTCAAAATATTGGCCATCGGCTTCTACACATTTCGCCCATCTATCAGGTAACTTATGAATACCATGCCAGAAAAACTGCTTGTCTTTTGCGGCAAACCATCCGTCGAGCCATTTTCCACCTTCCTCGAAATTGCTGAAGTGCTGCTCTGGGAGCGCGTGCCCCATTGATGCGAAGAGGTGATAGTCAGATGGCGCCAGGTCTGGCGATTACGGCGGGTGCGGAAGGATGTCCCATCCAAGCGATTTCAAGGTGTCTTTCACTGCTTTTGCTGTGTGAGACGGCGCATTGTCGTGTAACAAAATCACTTTGCCATGTCTTCTGGCCCATTCCGGTCGTCTTTCGATTAATGCGTGGTTTAAATTAATAATTTATTGGCGATAGCGTTGGTATGAACGGTTTCGCCGGGCTTCAAGAGTTCATAATACACAATACCGCTCTGGTCCCACCAGACACAGAGCATGGTCTTCTTGCCGAAGCGATTTGGCCTTGTTGTTGAAGGACCGGCTTCACCAGGTGAAAGCCACGATTTTTTCCGCTTCGGGTTTTCAAAATAAATCCATTTTTCGTCATCCGTCACAATTCGATGCAAAAATGATTGACTTTCGTGGCGTTGAAGCAGCACTTCACAAGTGACTTTGCGATTTTCTATTTGACGTTCATTCAAATCGTGTGGGACCCATTTACCGAGTTTGTTGATCTTCCCCATTACTCGTAAACGTCTGGTGATTGTTTCTTGTGACACATGTAATGCTTCTGCTAATTGCCGTTGAGTTTGAGTTGGGTCATCATCCAATAACTCCTGCAATTGCTCGTCTTCGCATTTTTGTGGTCTACCAGAGCGCTCACTGTCTTTCACATTGAAATCACCACTTTTAAATTGTCGAAACCATGTCTCACATGTTCTAATCGATGGAGCGTGTTCACCATATGTTTCTACCAGCAAACGTTGACTTTCAGCAGCCTTTTTCTTTTGATTAAATAAGAAAAGCAATGCGTGCTGCAAATGTTCTTTTTCAGGCACAAAACTCGACATGATCACTGAACGATAAAACAAAGACGCTAGTTTTTGGCGGACTCAACTTGTGTGTGTTTGTAGGTTAATGTCAGACGAACAAAATGACGTATGTGTAAATTAATACGCTGCGTACTTTTCGCTGGCGCCATCTCTTAGTTAAACCGGAAAAAACTTATGCATACACCTGGTACATATGTAAATGATTGTACAACGAAGTTAATGTTACGGAGCGAATCGTATAGAAACAACACAAGAAGTCTGATGGTTGTCTGGTTAAAACAAATATAATATTACTCTCTGTAATTAATATTCGGGGAAGCTATTTTCCTCGTAGTTCTCCTCACGTATGTTTTAGCAATTATTCTTTCTTGCTGTTTTATTCGTTCTAAACCGGGTTGATTTAAGAAAATTTCTGGCGTGACTTCTTCAATGAGTTCTTGCGCGAGAACTTCGAGTTCCCTTATACGCACTTGAAGTACCAATAATTTTTCCAATGGTCCCATATAATGTAGTACAACCTATGAATATATATATATATATATCCACGTATATGTCTTTCGATACCAATTCTATCTTCTTTTTTTTTTTTATTCACTAGTCATTATCGAATATTAGTTTCCACATTTGATTTACACAAGGTCAATTTACTTACTGTCCCGTTTTCGCACCTACCAAGCACACACTCAACACATGCACACGCTACACTCACAATCATCTGACGCCTCGCGTCATATGGTATAGCTCGCAGGTATGCTATATCGATTTATCGACCGCGCACTCAAGCACGTTGTCCATCAGCTCACATTCTCGATCGAAGCTCACACAAGCGGCCAACGCTGCTAGCGTGGCCCCAGCGGTAAGACCACTCACAAGGCTCACTTTCGATCGCTGGCGGCGAATCACAACTCAACCAAGCTGTGACGCACGTCCGCCCTCTTGATACTCTGCCGCGTGGTCGACGGATGTGGCCATTGTTCTCACTAGAGTCGCTCGCGCTACACGTTCCCGCGTAAACTCACAGAGATATTCAGTCGTTCTACTCACTTTAGTGTGTATTCAGTATTATAGTGTATTGCATTCTTGGTCAAATCATCCGTGTGTCAATTCAGTGTCAGTACAAATCACAGCAAACCAACAGGACTAGTGCAGCACTCACATAAACGTCAACGGCGTGGTTCGTTCGTTGGCAGCAGAGACGCCATTCTGCCTCGCACCGTTCATTGGCGTCAGAACACTCACCAGCCTGCCGTGTGGCTTTACTAGAGCTCTACAATCAGACCTTATCACCAGGATCAACCACACGGAATCAACAAGTCAACTCGGAGGACTGAGAACCTACTCACTGCCAGTACATCAACACACAGGCCAGAACAAATCAAATTACATTTCTTGTGTATCCACCAGGTAGTTTATGCAATTAGTGTTAATTAATTAAATAAACATTGAATCTATTATTGTTACATACTGAGTGCATTTAATTATTTATACTTGTCACCAGGATCCTTAACCTTACTTTTCGCATCTGTCACTTGACATGCTACGTGCGAATGCATCGACCTGCTATCGGTTGACAGATTAAACATACTTAAACGATACACGTTCACTGCACAGAGCACTACATTCATTGCCATTTATTATGTGTTACTCAGGCTGGCTAGGTGCTCACTCTGCGCACTTATCAATTTCTGTTATAGTGCTCTGTCGCATCAGATAGTTCTCAATTGTTAGAGTTCTGAATAATTTTATGTGAACCATTATCAATACATCAAACTCACTCACACTCATTATCATACATTTTTTGGTCCTTCGAGCCGAATCCTGGTCAAGTATAAATGTATGCCTCAATACTCACATAAATCACCAATCAGCACATGTAATACACTACAGATTGCGCAAATCAGCATGCATCGATACGAGACAATGCTCAACAATAATAAAATACTCACCCAAGTACGCTAATCATTTATTGTAAACTATTCACCAGGCTCAACCTGTTCAAATCATGGCTGACGATAAGAAAGCGCTGTCAGACGAAAGCAAGTCCTCGCAGGAAGGCGACTCACATGATGGTAATGTGGAAGTGACCGATGGTGCAACAGACGGTATCGATACACTCAATGTACCACCTACGGTACAGAGACCACGCACCAGATCGCCATCACCAAGCACCAATCAAGCTAACCTCATGGACTATAAGGTCCTATCACAGCATGCAAGGATAGCAATGATCAACCAGCTGCACGATCACCTTCAAAACTCATCAGGCTGCGTTTTCGAAAAACTCAACGGCCATTTGGAGATTTTAAATCGCACTTGGGAGTGTTTTTGTAATGAACATAATCAAATGGAAGAAACATGTAACGTGCTTTTCTCACTCAGCCTTATGTTACAGATAAGGTGTACGAATCAGGCTTTGACAGTTATTTCAAGGCACTCACAATCATCCTGCGAGAGAAGGCAATCGCAAAAACTCAAGAGACCACATCAAACAGAGCTGATCAACAGAGTCAATCAAGTCAGCACAGATCAACATTGCCAAAAATAAAGTTGCCGGAATTTTACGGCGACTTTACAAAATGGCCGGCATTTAGAGACTTGTTTGCCTCGATGGTGGTCGACAATGAACAAATCAGTGATGTAGAAAAACTTCACTATTTAAAGATCAGCCTCAAAGGATCTGCCGCTCAACTGATCTCCAATGTGCCGATCAACAATGATTCATTCAACTCATCGTGGCTAATAATCAACGACCGATTTAAAAACAAGGAAAGACTCATCCTGTCTTATGTTGAGAAACTCCTTAGCAACACTCGACCAGTGGCGAAAACGGCAGCAGCACTCAACACGTTGATCAGTTCAACCAAAGAAATAATCAACGCACTAAATGTTCTTGGAGTTGACACCGAATCATGGAACTACGTACTAATATTCGTAGTAGCTCAGCGCCTCGACACGTCCATGCGTGAAGCATGGGAATACAAGAGAAGCGCGCACAAACAACCAACATCATTCCAAGACTTGATGGGATTCATTGAATCTAGAGCGAGAGCCCTAGAAGTAATTCCGATCAACCCAGATCGATCAGCTGACAGGGCCAGCACCACATCATCAAGACAACCATAACGTTCAACAGCTCAGCTAGCAAGGACCTCTCACCATGCGTCCACTCAACCGAGGCCACATCAATATCCGTGTGACCACTGTGGTGGTTCGCATTACATTGTGAGCTGCGTCAAGTTTAGAGAACTGCAACCTGCAGATCGCCACAAAGTTGAGACTGAACATCGACGGTGTTTCAATTGTTTTCGTCATCACAACCTCCACTCGTGCCAATCAAGCATCAACTGTAAAACATGCTGTGCAAAACACCACACGATGATTCATTTGCCATCCACAACAAGAACTACATCACAGTCAAATCAACCAGGCACATCAGCTATACCTGCCACAGCTCATCCAAGCACCAGCTCACGTCAATGAGAAATTCCCGTGCCATTTTGCCAACTCATCAACTCACACGGTAGAACCGCAGTTCTACTAGCAACGTGTCAAGCATTACTCATCACATCTTTCGGCACTCACCAACTCAGATTACTTATTGAGCCAGGATCAGAGCTCACCTTCGTCTCAGAACACCTCGTATCAGATCATGGGCTTACTCGTCAACACTCATCAATTCCAGTCATTGGCATTGGAAACACGAGATCAACGCAAACAAGAGGTACCACCACATTAACATTACGATCAATTCATTCATCACAAGGTGTTACCATCGCAGCTCACATACTCACTAAGTTGACGAGTACATTGCCATCAGTACACACACAACCACAGAACTCGCCTCACATCTCATCACGGCAATTGGCAGACCCTGACTTCTTAACACCACGACCAGTGGATATCATCATCGAGGCTGATTCGTATGGGCTAATCATACAATCTGGGATCAAGAAACACTCAGACGTCTTACCGATTGCACAATCAACAATATTTGGGTGGATTATTCTTGGTCCAGTCCCAGAGAATTATTCAACACCAAGCAACTCATACCACATAGCAGTAGAATCATCAAACAAAGAACTTCAAGATCTTCTTACGCAGTTCTGGGTTCAAGAAGAAACACCATCGACCACAGATCACAAGCTCACCCCAGACGAAGAAGTGTGTGAAAAGCATTTTCAAACGACTCACACTCGAGACGAAGAAGGACGATACATCGTGCAAATCCCGTTCAAATCATCTCCATCGAGTCCAGGAGACTCAAAACTCACTGCTCAACGGTGTCTACAACGACTCATGAAGAAACTCTTAACAAATAACTCATACACCAATTTATACAACTCATTCATGAAAGAGTATGAAGAGTGTGGTCACATGATACGTGTACCATCCTACTATCAGTCAACTCAAATGAGCGAATCTGTCCATGACTATTGTAAAACCGAGACGACCTCGGCACATGATGCTGTAGCATCAGGAGGGTTGAGGGTCTCGAAGAATCGATTGTCAGAACAAACTCATGCTCATCCTCCATATTACTTCCTCATCATGGTGTACTGAAAGAAGATAGAATCACTACAAAGTTGAGAGTTGTCTTCAACGGACCCAGTCCAACGACGTCGCAAGTATCACTCAACGACATCCAGCATGTTGGAGCGAAATGTCAACGTGACATCTCAGACATGCTCATATGGATCCGACAGCACAAACTCATCTTTTCAACAGACATCACAAAGATGTACAGACAAATCAAAGTCCATTCGGACGATTGGGATTTGCAACGAATCATGTGGCGAGATGACGAACTCAATATGGTGCCATATCACCTAACAACAGCGACGTATGGAACTCGCTCAGCACCATTCTTAGCAATCAGATCATTGCTTCAACTAGTTGAAGACGAGGGTCATCGCTTCCCGCTCGCAATCGAACCACTCATGAAAGGCAGATATGTTGACGACATATTTGGAGGAGCTGATCAGCTTGATACACTCATCGAAATGTCAAATCAAGTCACTCAGCTCTGCATGGCAGGCGGGTTGCCTCTAGCAAAATGGTGTTACGTCAAATCCGCGCAGTGTTTTTACAAAAACCGACAAATTTAAGACGTGTGAGGCGTTTCGGCGTGAGTTTTCCGTACTCTGGTCAAGGAGAATGAATCCTCCCTATACCACACCTGACAAGAAACACCGAAGACGCAAGCCCTCTTTTGAGTCTGACCTTTCGGAAACTTATTCAGGACAGGGCTGCGAATGCTCGTTGATTATTCGCGTTAACCCGTCACTCGTCTCGATAAACTAAATTGATAAATTACCCCGCGGAGGAAGGGATTTTAGGTGGGAAGGCAAGTGGTAGGTTACTTTCACATGGGGAAAAATTAACGGAAATATCAGATAAAATAGATTAGAAAAATTGCTTTGGTACTTACGTTTGGTTTTCCTGGTGAAGTTTTTTCGCCGGTAACCGATGCGTTGAATGGAAAAATAATGGCAATCGTTTGTTAAAAAATAAAAATCGTTACACTCGATGATTCGTGAAGCTGTTAGAATTTATTCAAATAACCGAATAAGTGATACACGTACGTTCGCTATTACCATGTGCGAGCGATCGTTATTTTTCGACATAATATTCTTAACGCGATACTTATGGTTCG
>OZ012706.1:54705659-54873637 GCA_963942595.1 Cylloceria caligata | reverse complement strand
CGAGGAAACACTCCTCGTCTTATGGTGTTAACACAGAGAGAGACGGGAAAGACTGCATCGGCTCGGGTGCGACCTGAGAGCGTTGAGCGGCATGCTCCTACGCCAACAACCGCTACCGTAGCTTCGAGTTGTCTTTACCATCTATTCAACGACTAATATGAATCGTCTTTTCTTATTCTATTCTATTTTAACTCTGATTATCTGTATAATACTATTGCTCAGCTCTTATATCGAATTTCCGTTTAGATGGTTTATTCCTTTTAAATTATCGATTTACTTATTAAATATATATATTCCATAGTTTAAGTATTTACTTCATAAAAAGTCCAAATCTTTGCTACGATTGTGTTTAAATTTATATTTAAACGTTCAGAGATTCTGAAGAAATGCCTTTTGGGCTTTTGGTGTTCTGTAGTCAAAAACAAATTCCAATTTTCTATCAATACCATTAATAAGACATAGGTCTTCATGTAATATTCTTGTTCATTGCATCATTCGTCATAGGATATAAGAACTTCCGAAGCAACGAAAACGTTGCCACGTCAGTTAGTATGTCTTCGCGTAATATTCTTGTTCATTGCATCATTCGTTGTAGCATATAGAAATTTTTAAAGCAACGAAAACGTTGCCACGGCAGTTAGTCTATCTTCGTGTAATATTCTTGTTTATTGCATCATTCGTCGTAGCATATAGGGACTTCTAAAACAACGAAAACGTTGTCACGGCAGTTGGTCTATCTTCGTGAGCCAGATACGGTACATAACGGGGGGAAGGAAGCGATCACCCGACAGTCACCAATAGAACACGCGGACATGAATCAATTAAAGATTTCGATGACATGCGCCGCCAATGATATCCACCGGCCGTAGAGGGAAAACTCTTGATACGAGATTCAGGTCCCTCTACACTGGCCGTTTAGAGTGGAACTCTTGGTTTCTCGTTGTCAGGTACAAGGAGGAGTGATTTACGTTAACTCTCTTGTGAGATGGCTGTTCCTCGGGTTTCCCCCTACCAGCACTGTTAACTCACGTCTGATGGTCGACGGACAATTTCGTAAACTAGACCCACCATCCAGCCTTTACCACGGCCAAGAGGACTGCCATGTCCTGATGTTTTTGCACAGTCGGCTAGGAAAAACCTTGCCCTCGCCATTTCTGGTTCATTAGACAAGTTGGACCTGCCCCCTGGGGGGCGGTGACTCACTTAGCCAGCACCGGCGATGGGGAGCGATCGAGACCCCTCCGCATCCTCGGTCTGTTTCCAGCGGGAGCCACGGGGAGGCGGAGTCACCAGTTTTCTTACTCGGTCCCAGCAGGACACCCGGAAAATATCCAGGTAGTTTGGCCACAGCGGCTCGGCTGCACCGGCTGGCTACTTCCTTAGAGCGGTAGCCCCTGCAACTGCCGATTACAGCCCGCGTTGTCAGGTACAGTGGTGAACCTGGCCGACCATTCCTGGTGCGCACCATGTGTTCCCACTGCCCTGCCTCGGTGTAGCTGCATGCTTCACTCCTCCCGCCGTCATTATACCTGTATAAACTCTCGTAGCTATAGGACTCGACAACGGTGCAGGTTTATGATCATCTTTAAAAGAAAGATAGATATTGGAGCATGGTTACGTCAGGAGGTAACACCTCCCCCCTTAAAGCGATTATTAGGAGAAACCTAATAATCGAAATAACGAACGTGCAATTACTTCTTTTTGTTTTTGCAATTAGTAAATATTATTATGTTTTTCAATGTACTGAATTGGAATCTATCATTGGTGACAGCTTTCGTTGTCTCTCTTTTAAATTTACTTGTAGCAAAGAGATGGTAGACATAAATATACGTATTTGTTTTTTTCTTAATATTAATATGCTTAACTTGCCCTGAATACAATTACTGATTAATTACATGCTCGTAGGGATCTATTTCCCGGAATATTTTCCTTCTATATTAAATTAATGGATTATTTCCATTACTAAACTACTTGGTTTTGTTTCAGATTTCTTATTTGCTTACTTATTTCTTACTAAGACACTTTCGTGTTATACGTCTTTTCCTAAATTTACCTACTTTTTTTAGTGGTAGTGCGATTACATTTTTAAATTACTTGATATAATATTTTCTTTCTCAGGCACTTGTGGTTAATTAAATTCTAATGGTGCCGATGTATTGCTAAATGCGTATATATAATTTTTATCATACGTTTTTGATGCATCGTTGTTAGCGAAAAAGCTCTTGAAGTTCTTAAAGTTCTTAAAGTTATTAGAATGTTTGAAGTTCCAGTGGTTCCTGAAGTTCCTTTAGGTTATTAAAACTCAGAAATTCTCGAAGTTCTTGAAGTTTATAAATTTGTTGAAGTTATTTGCGATATCGAAGCTCTGAAGTTCATGAAGTTGAATTTCTTCGGATGATTGAAGTTTTAGAGTTCTGGAAAGTCTCGATGGTCTCAGTGATTTGGTCATGTGTAATATATTTTATGTGGTCCGGGATAGGTGCAGACTTCTTTCTTCTGGTGCCGCAGGAGTGTGCAGGTGCTGAACTGTTTCTAGTTCCAGAAGTTCTTAAAGTCCCGCAAAGTTATTACAGCTTCGGAATTCTCGAAGTTTTTGAAATTCTCGACGTTATCGAATGTCGGAAGATATTGAAGTTCTTCGTATTCTCAAAGGTCTTAAAATTTTTTCGAATTTCCGATGTTCTCGAACTTTTTTAAAGATTTTGGAGATCATGGGGTTCTCAATGTTTTAAGCACGTATGATGATCTTCAGGATAAACAGTATAGATCTTGCCCATCTGGTGTTGAAGGGTGTCGTCTTTTCACGTAGATGGTTAACGGAGGAGGATTCTTTGCCCGTCCAAGATGACAGTGGCCACATCCTTCCACTCAGGGGGCACGTAGACAACTTATTGTAATAACGAGTACTAAATGGTACATATTTGAGTTAATGACTTGCAGAATCTTATTTCCAGTTAATAGCTCACCATTTTTCTATGGAACATAAAATTTGGATTAATATGTGATACAGTATTATTTTTCCTGCGAAAACATATGCTATTTGCATGCGTGGGTGTGCAGGTTTTATTAATCATACTGATAAATGCATAAAAAAGATATATGTATGTTTTCGTTTCTTTCTTTTTTTCTATTTATTTTATTTAGAGATGAGTGCAGTTACGGATAAAGAGGATAGATTCGATGTTTTCGACCAGCGAGTTAGGGGTCTAGAGATATCATTTTTGTCAACGGGAGATGATGGTGGGGTGGTAGGACTACGAGGCAGCGGACTAGACGTGGTCAGAGACCTACCTGGGTATTGAGTGGGTGGGGAGGTCCCCAAAGTCATATGCAGGTACCGACAACTTGGGTACCAAAAAGCGTGCTGCTCCCAAGGATCGTCTTTAATTTCCCAATTTCCCATCACTATTCCACAATGAAAACACGTTACTTCGTCTTCTTTTCCCGAAAAGAAAAATCCGGCGGAAGCTAATCGTATAGGATCTAACGCGTAGATTTCGGGCCAAAAGGTGATACTTTCTAATCGTTTTCTATAATTTTCAAAAGCTGGATACGATAGGGTCAATGAACTTCTTATAGGAGGTCTGTCGTCGTGACAATCCGGGGTCGCGTTGACTCTTACTTCCAATCGAGAGTCGAAACGTTCCTTGTCGCAAGGAAAAGGAATCTTTCGTGGGTCCTCTCCGATGGGTACGCATGCGCAGGGAATATTTCGTACAAATCGGCATTGTTCTTGCCATCTTCTGTGATCCTTCATAGGGATATCACCTACTTCCCAATTTTTAATAATCACTCTACAGTTAAAGCAACTAGCTTCGTCATCTATTCCAGTATAATAAAACCCTGCCGCAGCTAGTTCTGCGGGGTCTAAAAATGTAACTGGCCAATTATGATAGCTGTCTAAACGGACTTGTTCAAACAAAAATTTTCCACGTGGCCCTTTTCTTGACATAATTAAGGTATGAATATGCGCAAGATTCGCAATTTATACAGGGTGCGCCATCTCAATCTGGTCGATGGAAGTATTGAATAACTCTGACAGATTTTAACCGACCAGCGTCGTACAACACGTTTCGTATAGGTTATTTCAGTACAATTTCAACCATGTATCGCTATACGCCGAAAGAACGCGCCGAAACAGTTTCGCTTTACATTGAAAATAATCGTTCAGTTGTGTCAACTCAGCGTGCGTATCGTAAAAAATATCGCGGACGTTCTGCGCCCAAAGGCGACACTATCCGTCATTTAGCTTCAAATTCCATGGAGCACGGGTCTGTCGCGAATCTCCAACATCAAGCTCGACCGCGTTCAGGTCGTTCAAATGAAAATATCGAAGCTGTTCGACAGAGTGTTGCAGAAAATCCAAATGTCTCATACCGCCGCCGGTCTCAGCAATTAAACATCAGTGGAACCACTTTGAGAAGGATTTTAAAGCAAGATCTTCACATGTTTCCGTACAAAGTGCAGTTGACTCAAAGATTATTGGAAACTGACAAGCCGCGACGCTTGGCTTACGCTAATAACGTTAGTCGAATGAAGGAAGCTGAGCCGGATTTTTGGGAGCGAATTCTGATGACCGACGAGGCTCATTTCACCCTCTCTGGCGCTGTCAACAAACAAAACTGTCGCATGTGGGGCACCGATAATCCTCATATTATTCACGAAACTCCATTGCACGATGAGAAAGTGACAGTTTGGGCCGGTGTTTGCTCAAAAACCACCATTGGACCATTTTTCTTCAGAGCTGGTGAAACTGTCAATGGGGATCGATATCGGTGGATGTTGGCACACTTTGTTTTACCACAAATGCGTGAAAAAGGTCTTAAGGAATTTTGGTTCCAACAAGATGGTGCGACATGTCACACTGCGCGCTCAACAATGGACTATTTGCGTCGGAAGTTCCCAGGACGTGTGATATCAGAGAAAGGTGATATTGACTGGCCACCAAGATCGCCGGATTTGACTGCATCGGACTTCTTCTTGTGGGGATTTTTGAAAAGTAAAGTCTATGCCAACAAGCCGAAGACCATAGAGGAGCTAAAAAACAACATTCGAGCCGAAATCGCAGCGATATCGCCCGAGACGCTGGCAAATACAATGGAAAATGCCGAAAAAAGAGCTCATTTTTGTCTCAGTAATAAAGGCGGACATTTGATCGATGTGGTTTTTGGAAACTAATCAAAATAAATTGTAATGAATCAAATTTAATAAAAAAATACGACTTTGTGAAATCTGTTGAAAATTCTCTAAGTTATTCAATACTTCCATCGACCAGATTGAGATGGCGCACCCTGTAGTTTAAGAGTAGTGTTGGAAAATCAGCTGGCGCACGGCGATCGATAAGCGTCGTGCGCCTACCTGTTGCGCTGCTTTGCTACGCGGTGTTCGGTTGAGTCGAAGACAGCCGAAGCATGGGCTTCGCGAAGCCGAGGATGTGCCTCATTGGCACGCCGCGTCAAGCGAGAGGGTGTCTCTCTCGCTTGACTTCGGTTTCTCTCACCGGCTGTCTCGCTCAACTGACTCCAGCGCCCAACGAAACTTTCATACTCGCAGCCATCTTGAGAATTTGGCACTTTGGCGACACACATCCCTTCGGACAGCACGCGCATCTTTGAACTTCTCGGACCTTTTCACCAACCTTCTACATCGGCATCGCTCAACAACACTCACCAGGACTCATTGCTCAAGGTAAGAGTGCTCTGGCACAATTATGCGTAATTCAATAGCAGTGCGGAGAAAATATGGTACATCAGCACTTGGCCTCACTCTTGGCGTGCGCTGCAGCACATGCTGCACCACGTTTTGCATCAATTCTTTTGCCAGATAATTAATACAATTATGCTGGTGTTTATATTCACTGTGCTTTCCTCCCGGAAATCTGCTGGGAAAGCACAGTGACTATACACTGCTCACTTGTGCATCCTCGATATATGTTGTATTGTGCTGCGCAGTCCTGACTGCGTAGCTGAGTTCACACCGCAATAGCACTCAAGCAAAGGTTATTGCAAATGCTCTCATTAATTCGCTGCAACCACTTTGCAATACACTGCTGAGTGGTTGCAGTGAATTACGCACAAACATTTTCGCACTCAATGGTATCAGCGTGTCGTGCTGCGTAGCTCTCGCTACGTTGCACGCACCGCTGTCTCAAGTTTAAATTCAGCACGCAATTAATATAATTGTGTGCTGCTCACATTTAGATTCAAAATTCAATTTGTTCATTTTTTATATTATTTGTTCCTTTTTTATATACTTTGTAAATTGCAAGCGGATGGTACGAAATAAACCACTTTCTCTGTTTTCCATCTACAAGTCTGGTTTTATTTCACCCTGTCTTGAGTGAAGACTCATTATTTCCAATACATTCACAGGTTCAAGATTTGTCAAACTACACCATCGGACGGATTTCTCAAACATTTGGTCCTTCGAGCCGGATCTTCGACTCAAGCATACAGGGTAGAACCAGGGTTTAACTACCTTCCGCTCGCATCTCTTGACTCATCTTGACGTGGGATTGTGCAGATATTCCTCGTAGTCTCACCTCATCAACTCATCCTGGTACTCGTCAGCCAAGCAGTTTGGTAAAGTAGCGCTTCGCGAAGTATCTTCGTTCTTTTGTATCATTCCTGTGTCACACTATCATCCTTGCGCACCATGTCTGAGCGCAATCTACCAAACAACGGGACCTTAACGATAAATGTTCATTGCAAGTGTCAGATGGAACGGCACCGGGCACCATCACCAAACGAACGAGTACCACCAGCTAACCTCGTCAGAGGACAACCCGACAGCTCAACGAGCTCTAGCACTCTCAGCGGAGCCCTCCAGCCTAGCTCTGCAGTATAACCGCTACACGTTGATCGACTCGTCGCAGTACTACATTTACATCTTGGGGTATCGTACAGCTCTGCGGAGTTTTATTTTGCTTCTTTCTGTATGTTAGCATTAACAGTGCTCAAATGTGTATCGGCTATTTGCAAAGATGTAGAGTTTGCACATATTAATTAGTGCACTCTCTCGTAGTATCATAGCAGACAGAGGCAAGCGAGCTCAGGTCGGTGACGGAGTCGAATGAGCTTCTGGTAAGAAGCTCCTGGTGTCACAGCCTACGCAATCAACTCTTCGCTCACCAGTGAATCGTCCACCAAACCTGGTGACTTCCGCTTATTGGCCTGATCGACAGTGTATTTCGCGCCTGTCGTATTCTTGGATCGTCTCCTCGTGTAACATGATCGTTACGCCACTCTAACGCAATCAACCAGCTCTACGCGGTCATCGTCAGCGAATCTTGCCCTGGCAAAGGTTGGCATTCACCAATAAAATGTGCACTATGCGACAGCAAGCTCCGACACCGTTCAATCACACAATACACAGTTGTCAACACACTAGGGTGTTGACGCAGTCGTTCTCTCATAGATTCAACTCACATACACAAGCTCAACATTATTAGCAACTGCACTCTCACACATTCACACATCGGTATTACCACACGCAAGCACTCATCAATTTCGATCACAGGGATCGGTCGAAAGCACTCAACGCAGACACATGGCTCGGTTCAACTCACACTGTGTTTACATACTTCAGGGAGAAAGCCACGGTACTGGCTCAAATTCTCAAAACGCTTACTACTCACTTGCCATCTTGTGAGTCACCAGCTCGTACATGGCCTCACATAGTGAAGCTGAAGCTGGCGGACCCTGACTTTCTCATACCACAACCAATCGATATCATAGTTGGAGCAAATATTTATGGACTAGTCATCAAACCCAATATTCTCAAGGGCACATCATCTGCGCCTGTTGCACAATTATCGATATTCGGGTGGCTCATCATTGGACCATCTAACTCATGTCAATCTGACGCACTCACTGTTCTTCATGCTGCCATGCAACATGATGATCAGAAATTACAGAACGTGCTAACGAAATTTTGGATCCACGAAGAGCCACCAAAGGACACAGTTGATCAACTCACGCCAGAGGTGCAGGCATGCGAGGATCAGTTTCGCAACACGCATCAGCGTGTTACTACAGGCCGACACATCATTCGGCTTTCTCTCACATTTTTGCCTGTAAACCTGGAAACTCAGACTCAAAAGCACATCGGTGTCTGCAGCACATTATACGCAAAATCTCAAAGGATACTGAATACTGTCAGCGCTACTCACAATTCATGGTCGAATACGAACAACTTGGTCACATGGTGAAGGCTTCGAAATCATCTACAAGTGAAATTCAATACTATCTGCCTCACCACGGTGTGCTGAGACCAGACAATATTTCCACCATATTAAGGGTGGTAGTCAATGGTTCTAGCTCAACATCTTCTGGAAAGTCTCTGAATGACATCATGCACACTGGACCTAATTTGTTGCTCAATATTTCGGACGTTCTCATCTGGATCCGTCATCACAGACACATCTTTGCCACGGAGGTTACCAAGATGTATCGTCAAATTCAAGTTCACCCTGACGATTGGAATCTTCAGCGAATTTTGTGGATTGATGCTCAACTCAACCCTGTGCCGTACAAATTAACAACCGTGACACATGGTCAACAGCATCTACAGGCGGATTCAACTCATCAACTCATTGAAATAACTCAACAACTCAAGGACTTGTGCATGGCGGGCGGTTTCCACTCGCCAGGTGGCACTCGTCGAACCTCAAGGTGCTTGCTAATATCTCATCATCACCGTCAATCTCAGCTATCTCAACGGACGATTGCGAGACAAAATTCTTGGCTTGACTTGGCTTCTTCATGAGGACAAGTTCACATTCTCTTCACGGTTCAACTCAGCTCAGGAAATTTTCACACGCCTCGTTTTCTCCGAGGTGGCTCAACTCTTTGATCCAATCGGTTTCGTCTCACCAGTTGTGATAAGAGCCAAAATACTCTTGTAAGAGCTTTGGCTTCACAAGCTCAACTGGGATGGTCCACTGCCATCCCAGGTCTCAGCACGAAGGATTGCAATAAGAGAAGATCTCACTTGTCTGCAGACTCTCAATTCCTCGGTGGTTTAACACATGGAGCAACTCAACAGTAGAATTGCACGGCTTCTCTGATGCATCTGAACTGGCCATGGCCGCAAGGATTTATATCACTGTTGACTCAACTTCCACAGGAAAGGTGGCTTCACTTGTTTGCTCAAAAACGCGCGTGGCACCACTCAAGAAGCTTACCATACCAAAGCTTGAACTGACTGCAGCTTTGTTGTTAGCTAAGCTGGTTGCATACGTTCAAGCCACACTCAAGGTTAAAATTTCATCTACTCACCTGTGGACGGACTCATCAGTAACTCTCACCTGGATCAAAGCACATCCTTTTCGATGGAAGGACTATGTCCGAAATAGAGTCGCTCAAATACAAGAACTCACACCCAATGCTCAATGGCGTCACGTGGCAGGCACAAGCAATCCAGCTGATTGTGCCTCACGAGGTATTTCAACATCTCAACTGGCTTCTCATCAGTTGTGGTGGTCGGGTCCACCGTGGATGGTGAAACCTAGTCAATCCTGGCCAAAATCCACAACAGATTCAGAGAATTTGAGCATCATGGAAGCCCGATCGGGGGTAGCTCTCCTCGCGGCAACACAGACGCCAGAGTATCACTGGGAACTAATTCATCGCTGTTCTTCGCTCTCAAAATTATGTCGTCTTACCTCATATTGTGTGAGAGTAGTGGAGAAAATGAGAAAGAGGTTAGAATCGGCAGGAAACGCTCCACTCACTGCGAGAGAAATGGCTGCAGCAAATACATTTTGGACAAAAGCCACACAAGCCGTGTTTTTCAAGCACGAGATACAAGTGTTGCAGTCAGGCTCGCATCTTTCATCTGCTCACCCCTTCAGTCGACTAACAGCTTTTATCGACGAGGAGGGTGTACTTAGAGTAGGAGGTCGCCTTGCTCAATCAGCACTCACTTATGAAGAAAGGCATCCCGCCATTCTACCTCGTCATTCAAGATTCACGACTCTGATTATCGATCAAGCTCACGTGCGAACTCTTCACGGAGGCACGCAGCTCACACTAGCTCAAGTTCGGCTAACACATTGGATCGTAGGCGGTAGAGCTCCTGTGAAATCTCATATATTACATTGCGTGGTGTGTGCTCGACAGAGAGGAGTTCGTGCACAACAGTTGATGGGTCAACTGCCTCTGTCACGAGTCACACCATCGCGCGCATTTTCTCACACAGGAGTAGACTACGCCGGTCCTCTCACGCTCAAAACTTGGAAGGGGCGAGGCAGTAAAACACACAAAGGCTGGATCTGCGTTTGTGTGCCTCGCCACTTCGGCTCCGCATCTGGAGGTCGTCAGCGACTACTCAGCTGAGGGCTTTCTCTCAACGTTCAGGCGATTCTCATCGAGGCGCGGCATTCCTCACACCATCTATTCTGACTGTGGCACCAACTTCATTGGTGCACACAAATTTATACATAAGATGTTCAGTAAGGCTTCGCAAGAGCATCATCTCATCGCTTCTTCTCTTGCAAATCAACAGATTGCGTGGAAGTTTAACCCACCTGCGGCACCACATATGGGTGGAAAAAAG
Organism: Cylloceria caligata; assembly: GCA_963942595.1. Taxonomy (NCBI): domain Eukaryota; kingdom Metazoa; phylum Arthropoda; class Insecta; order Hymenoptera; family Ichneumonidae; genus Cylloceria; species Cylloceria caligata. Next base: position 54,863,080 of record OZ012706.1, on the reverse strand, counting down.
GAAGCAGCTGTAAAGTCCGTTAAATTTCATCTGCGGCGAACGGTGGGTGATACAGCACTCACGTTCGAAGAGCTCTCAACGCTGCTTGCTCAAATCGAGGCTATACTTAACTCAATGCCTCTGGAACCGCTCAGCGATGATCCAGATGACTCATCAGCACTCACGCCTGGACATTTTCTCATTGGTGGAGCGCTCACAATGGTCCCAGAACCGAATCTGGAAGATTTGGCAATCTCACGGCTCTCAAGGTGGCAATTGTTGCAGCAAAAAATACATCAATTGTAGCGACAGTGGTCTGCACATAATTTACAACGGCAGCAGTCAATTTCAAAGTGGCACCATCCTAACAACATTATCAAAGTTGGCTCGTTGGTCCTGCTCACGGATGAGCGCTTTCCACCGTGCAAGTGGCCACTTGCACGTGTCACTGAGTTGCATCCAGGCAAAGACGGGCTCACCAGGGTGGTGACACTCAAGACAGCTACCACCACGCTCACCAGGCCGATCTCAAAACTTGCTGTTCTGCCAATCTCATCCAACACCCAGCAATGAATAATTAATCATCAACCCCGTTGCTGAAGGCGGGCGGAATGTTGGAAAATCAGCTGGCGCACGGCGATCGATAAGCGTCGTGCGCCTACCTGTTGCGCTGCTTTGCTACGCGGTGTTCGGTTGAGTCGAAGACAGCCGAAGCATGGGCTTCGCGAAGCCGAGGATGTGCCTCATTGGCACGCCGCGTCAAGCGAGAGGGTGTCTCTCTCGCTTGACTTCGGTTTCTCTCACCGGCTGTCTCGCTCAACTGACTCCAGCGCCCAACGAAACTTTCATACTCGCAGCCATCTTGAGAATTTGGCACTTTGGCGACACACATCCCTTCGGACAGCACGCGCATCTTTGAACTTCTCGGACCTTTTCATCAACCTTCTACATCGGCATCGCTCAACAACACTCACCAGGACTCATTGCTCAAGGTAAGAGTGCTCTGGCACATTTATGCGTAATTCAATACCAGTGCGGAGAAAATATGGTACATCAGCACTTGGCCTCACTCTTGGCGTGCGCTGCAGCACATGCTGCACCACGTTTTGCATCAATTCTTTTGCCAGATAATTAATACAATTATGCTGGTGTTTATATTCACTGTGCTTTCCTCCCGGAAATCTGCTGGGAAAGCACAGTGACTATACACTGCTCACTTGTGCATCCTTAATATATGTTGTATTGTGCTGCGCAGTCCTGACTGCGTAGCTGAGTTCACACCGCAATAGCACTCAAGCAAAGGTTATTGCAAATGCTCTCATTAATTTGCTGCAACCACTTTGCAATACACTGCTGAGTGGTTGCCGTGAATTACGCACAAACATTTTCGCACTCAATGGTATCAGCGTGTCGTGCTGCGTAGCTCTCGCTACGTTGCACGCACCGCTGTCTCAAGTTTTAATTCAGCACGCAATTAATATAATTGTGTGCAAGTCTGGTTTTATTTCACCCTGTCTTGAGTGAAGACTCATTATTTCCAATACATTCACAGGTTCAAGATCTGTCAAACTACACCATCGGACGGATTTCTCAAACAAGTAGGAAACGTTATTATTATTATTATTATTATTATTATTTTCGTTGCGACTATCGTTATTATTCTTAGTCTATACGAATTATTATTATTATTATTTCATTTTATTAAAAAAATATTTAAAAATTTTTAATTATGAGGATTCAATTATTTATTGATTCTTAATACACTAGGGGATCTCTTATGTCGCAACTATTGTTATGAAAGAATTATCATTACTGTATCTATCAAAAATTATTTTTATAAGACTATCAATACTATTAGCATATTACTATCGTATTATTGAAGTATTATTATTATTATTATTATTATTATTATTATTATTATTATTATTATTATTATTATTATTATTATTATTATTATTATTATTATTATTATTATTATTATTATTATTATTATTGTTATTATTATTATTATTATTATTATTATTATTATTATTATTATTATTATTATTATTATTATTATTATTATTATTATTATTATTATTATTATTATTATTATTATTATTATTATTATTATTATTATTATTATTATTATTATTATTATTATTATTATTATTATTATTATTATTATTATTATTTATTTATTTATTTATTATTTTATACAAGGAGTTGCGGAATCCTTTTTACGGATATCCTCCAGTCTTTTGAACTGGGGGGGTATGTGGGACTCCCAAAAAGGTAGGCCTACCCACTAAACCGCCTTCTCCTTGTTGCCCTCCCCCAGACCAGGAACTATTTTGGTATTACTTCTGGCTGGGGGTTCTGTCCGTGTTCGTTCGTTCGTCTTGCTGTCTGTAACCTGTCGCGTCACGTCAGTCTGTCTGCTCGGTTAGGTGAGGCAGCCGTCTACGTTTTTTCGTCGCAGTATCGTCTCTGTATAGGTGGCAACTAGTTGCCACCATTCTGTCGAGTGGAGCATCACCTGAACAATGTTGTCCGGGGTGATGCTGCCAACAATCGTCTCCAGTTCCAGTCGGAGTCCTGTCCAGCGGTCGCACACAAAAAATGTGTGTTCCGCGTCGTCTCGTTCGTGTCCACAGTACTTACAGTCTAGCGTCCGTACTCTGTCCATGTTATAAAGGTACCGTCTAAAGTAACCGTGTCCCGTCAGGAACTGGGTGATGTAAAAATTTACGTCCCCAAAATCTCTTTCGATCCACGGTCTCAGGTCCTTTATTAGTCGTCTTGTCCAGTTGCCTGTCGCTCTTTCTGTCCATTGTTCGTGCCAAGTCTGTATCGTCTTGTCGCGTTCCGCGACCGCCGCATCTTCCCGTCTTATGTCCGCGCTTCTCCCGTAGATCCTCTTTCGCTCGAAAGCTAGGAGGTCCACGGGGATCACGCCCGCAACCACCAAGACTGCTTCTGCAGAGACAGTTCGGTAGGAGCAGGCGATCCTCAGCGCACCCTGTCTTTGTACCGTTGTCATGGCGTGGCAGTACTTCTTTGTCTTCAGGGCATCTGCCCAGATCTCCGCGCCGTACAGGAGGATCGAGTGGGCTGTCGTCATTAGGAGTCGTCGTTTTATTATTATTATTATTATTATTATTATTATTATTATTATTATTATTATTATTATTATTATATACAAGGAGTTGCGGAATCCTTTTTACGGATATCCTCCAGTCTTTTGAACTGGGGGGGTATGTGGGACTTTCAAAAAAATAGGCCTACCCACTAAACCGCCCTCTCCTTGTTGTCCTCCCCCAGACCAGGAACTATTTTGGTATTACTTCTGGCTGGGGGTTCTGTCCGTGTTCGTCCGTTCGTCTTGCTGTCTGTAACCTGTCGCGTCACGTCAGTCTGTCTGCTCGGTTAGGTGAGGCAGCCGTCTACGTTTTTTCGTCGCAGTATCGTCTCTGTATAGGTGGCAACTAGTTGCCACCATTCTGTCGAGTGGAGCATCACCTGAACAATGTTGTCCGGGGTGATGCTGCCAACAATCGTCTCCAGTTCCAGTCGGAGTCCTGTCCAGCGGTCGCACACAAAAAATGTGTGTTCCGCGTCGTCTCGTTCGTGTCCACAGTACTTACAGTCTGGCGTCCGTACTCTGTCCATGTTATAAAGGTACCGTCTAAAGTAACCGTGTCCCGTCAGGAACTGGGTGATGTAAAAATTTACGTCCCCAAAATCCCTTTCGATCCACGGTCTCAGGTCCTTTATTAGTCGTCTTGTCCAGTTGCCTGTCGCTCTTTCTGTCCATTGTTCGTGCCAAGTCTGTATCGTCTTGTCGCGTTCCGCGACCGCCGCATCTTCCCGTCTTATGTCCGCGCTTCTCCCGTAGATCCTCTTTCGCTCGAAAGCTAGGAGGTCCACGGGGATCACGCCCGCAACCACCAAGACTGCTTCTGCAGAGACAGTTCGGTAGGAGCAGGCGATCCTCAGCGCACCCTGTTTTTGTACCGTTGTCATGGCGTGGCAGTACTTCTTTGTCTTCAGGGCATCTGCCCAGATCTCCGCGCCGTACAGGAGGATCGAGTGGGCTGTCGTCATTAGGAGTCGTCGTTTTATTATTATTATTATTATTATTATTATTATTATTATTATTATTATTATTATTATTATTATTATTATATACAAGGAGTTGCGGAATCCTTTTTACGGATATCCTCCAGTCTTTTGAACTGGGGGGGTATGTGGGACTTTCAAAAAAATAGGCCTACCCACTAAACCGCCCTCTCCTTGTTGTCCTCCCCCAGACCAGGAACTATTTTGGTATTACTTCTGGCTGGGGGTTCTGTCCGTGTTCGTCCGTTCGTCTTGCTGTCTGTAACCTGTCGCGTCACGTCAGTCTGTCTGCTCGGTTAGGTGAGGCAGCCGTCTACGTTTTTTCGTCGCAGTATCGTCTCTGTATAGGTGGCAACTAGTTGCCACCATTCTGTCGAGTGGAGCATCACCTGAACAATGTTGTCCGGGGTGATGCTGCCAACAATCGTCTCCAGTTCCAGTCGGAGTCCTGTCCAGCGGTCGCACACAAAAAATGTGTGTTCCGCGTCGTCTCGTTCGTGTCCACAGTACTTACAGTCTGGCGTCCGTACTCTGTCCATGTTATAAAGGTACCGTCTAAAGTAACCGTGTCCCGTCAGGAACTGGGTGATGTAAAAATTTACGTCCCCAAAATCCCTTTCGATCCACGGTCTCAGGTCCTTTATTAGTCGTCTTGTCCAGTTGCCTGTCGCTCTTTCTGTCCATTGTTCGTGCCAAGTATTATTATTATTATTATTATTATTATTATTATTATTATTATTATTATTATTATTATTATTATTATTATTATTATTATTATTATTATTATTATTGTTGTTGTTGTTGTTGTTGTTGTTGTTGTTGTTGTTGTTGTTGTTGTTGTTGTTGTTACGTCCTGGTTCCCCGTAATATTCTACGTGAAATTTTTTAAATATTTTTTAACCAGTATTTTACACATTTTCTCTTATATATATATATATATATTATTAATACGAACAGATATATGCAGGTATACATATATATATACATATATATATATATCTGTTCTCTCACCATATATATAATTTTATATTTATATTTTTTTTTATATACATATCTCATGCGTATAATTATTCATACATTTTATATGCGCGTAATTAATACGCGCACCCTGTATTTGATGCATGTAGGTATATGTATAATACGTGCATGCACATATACATTAAGCCATATTCTCAGACGTCCACTGGGGTATAAGCGAGAAACGCTGAGCAAAGCATCGCTCGATAACCACCCGTGCGACTTTGCTTAGTCCTACGACTAGAGCCGAGCATAGTTATTGAATATGACTTTGTATTTATCGTGGCAATGCACAGCCTCTCTCGCACCCTAAATGGGATAAGGTTGCTCGCCACATTCTAATGTTATCCATTGGCGAGTAGCCACTTCAAATCTTCAAGCTAGCGTAAGCAATCCCACGTACCGGGCCGTGGTGTTTGATCCAGGCGACCGTCGAACGGAAGCGATAAGCCCGACACCCGGACGGGTTACGCTGACAGGCCGGTGAGGCTGCGAGGCCCGTTGTTCTGATTCTTAGAATCTAGATAGAGACCCGCGGGACTCGCAACTCTGCACTTTTGAGAGTAGGCGACTGGAGGGGCACTTAGCCACCCACCATACCGAGTCGTTGTCTTAGAAAAGGCAGTCCTCATCGTGCGGTCAATTAGGAAAGACGCCCACAAAATTAGACACATCGTTCCTCAAAATTCGTATTTTAAAATTGTTCTCGCGCAATTAAACATTTCACCGCATTGTTCTCGCGCATTTAAACATTTCTTTGTGACATTTTAACATTGTTCTCGCGCATTTAAACATTTTTATTGTGACATTTTAACATTGTTCTCGCGCATTTGAACATTTTTTTGTGACATTTTAACATTGTTCTCGCGCATTTAAACATTTTTATTGTGACATTTTAACATTGTTCTCGCGCATTTGAACATTTTTATTGTGACATTTTAACATTGTTCTCGCGCATTTAAACATTTTTATTGTGCCATTTTAACATTGTTCTCGCGCATTTAAACATTTTATTGTTTTACTTGTCATATTGTTCGCGTAATTAATAATAAACTATTTGTGCGCGTTCCAATAAACATCTGCAGTGGTAATATACCAGGGATTCTCGTGGTTTTCATAGATCAACCCACCAAAAATCCCGACATTTCCCCATTCCATACTTTACTGTTTTCTGTCGCCAAGCCGGCCGCGATTTCTCTCTCGTGGGCCAGCTACTTTGCACGACGCTCGGTCGTAAGGCCCCCGTGGCCTTTAACTTTTCATTTCTGACTAGGTGATCTGGAGCGCGACCCTTGTTGCACCTCCAGATCACGTGTTGTTTGGTCCCGCACCTGGTTGCGAGTCTGCAGCACTCTACACCCTGGTGGCGCTTGGAAACTCGCGCTGGGGGATCTTTAACTAGGAAGCGTGGCGTCAACTAAACAGTTGCACACCCTTCCGTCCTCTTTCTTTCACGAATCCGCGTGGTACCTCAGGGTCCTACACGCGGGTTCCATTCTTTTTCCGAGGAAGCACCGTATGACCACAAAGAAAGTGGACAACGAAAACCCGTAAGCGTGCAGGACGACAACTCCGAGAGAAACAGTCCGAGTTGTCGCGAGGACCCGCGTCGGCAGTCGTAGACACCACACCGAATCCTAACCGAGGATTAACTAACGTGACCATTGAATTACGCGATTGGTCCGACGGCACGGGCGGGCGAACCCTAAAACGGGTTCCTGTGGTAGCAATTCGGCCCATGGTCGTGCAACGCTGCACGATCCGTCCCGACGAGGAACGAACACAGCCGCAACCGGGATCGTCAACGTCGACGTCGACATCGACTCACCAACCACAACCGGGGCCCGCCAATTTTTCCGACACCACCGATTCGGAATCGGACGAGGGTCCCGTCGTCGTCCTCGATTAATTCGTGCGGAACGGCGCCAACTAGTTTTAAGGTGAGTAAACCCACTTATTTCTTCGAAAAATAAAGTATTTCGACAGGTCGACCGTCCCCCAATCCCGAGGCAGCACATTCTGTCGCAAAATGGGGAAAATAAAATATTATTCACTCGTCGCGTCTCTCATTTAAAAACCCAGGACGTAACAATTATTATTATTATTATTATTATTATTATTATTATTATTATTATTATTATTATTATTATTATTATTATTATTATTATTATTATTATTTTAAATTGATTAATTAATTTATTTATACAAGGAGTTGCGGAATCCTTTTTACGGATATCCCCCAGCCTTTCGAACTGGGGGGGTATGTGGGACTCCCAAAAAAGTTGGCCTACCCACTAAACCGCCCTCTCCTTGTTGTTGTCCTCCCCCAGACCAGGAACTATTTTGATATTACTTCTGGCTGGGGGTTCTGTCTGTGTTCGTCTGTTCGTCTTGCTGTCTGTAACCTGTCGCGTCACGTCAGTCTGTCTACTCGGTTAGGCGAGGCAGCCGTCTACGTTTTTTCGTCGTAGTATCGTCTCTGTATAGGTGGCAACTAGTTGCCACCATTCCGTTGAGTGGAGCATCACCCGGACAATGTTGTCCGGAGTGATGCTACCAACAATCGTCTCGAGTTCTAATCGGGGTCCTGTCCAGCGGTCACACACAAAAGATGTGTGCTCCGCGTCGTCTCGTTCGTGTCCGCAGTACTTACAGTCTGCCGTCCGTACTCTGTTCATGTTGTAAAGGTACCTTCGGAAGTAGCCGTGTCCGGTCAGGAGCTGGGTAACGTAAAAGTTCACGTCCCCAAACTTCCTTTCCACGGTCCACGGTCTCAGGTCCTTTATAAGTCGTCTCGTCCAGTTGCCTGTACGTTCTTCTGTCCATCGGGCTTGTCAAGTCTGTATCGTCCTGTTGCGCTCCGCAACTGCCACATCCTCCCGTCTTATGTCCGCGCTTTTCCCGTAGATTCTCTGTCGTTCGAAAGCTAGGAGGTCCACCACCAAAACTGCTCGTGCAGAGACAGTTCGATAGGAGCACGCAATCCTCAGCGCACCCCGTCTTTGTACCGTCGTCATCGCGTGGCAGTATTTCTTTGTCTTCAGGGCATCCGCCCAGATCTCTGCGCCGTAGAGGAGGATCGAGTGGGCCGTCGCCATCAATAATCTTCTTTTCCCCGGTCTCGGTCCAGTCGTGTTTGCCATCAGGTGGCTTAAGGATGCTATCCTTTCGGCCGCCTTCTGGGCTGTTTTTTGTATATGAGGCCAGAAGGTCATCTTCGTATCTAGAGTTACCCCCAGATACTTGACTTCCCCCCCCGGCCACGATTTCGTCCGTCCCGACCCACATAGGAAGTCTCGTCTGTATACGTCTTCTACTAAGGAATGTCAGTTCTGTCTTTTCTGTCGCGAGTTGTAGTCCGTGGTCCGTCATCCATCGTCCCACTCGTCATATCGTCTGGTTCAATTTTAGCTGTGCCAGATCTGGAGACCGCTCGGTGATCACCGCCGCCACGTCGTCAGCGTAAGCGACGAGGAGTACGCCGAGCGGCATTTCCAGCCTGAGCAAGCTGTCGTACAGTCTGTTTCAAAAATCTGGTCTCAGTATGGACCCCTGTGCGACCCCGGCGGTGATTTGCCTCGTCACCGGTCCTTCAGTTGTCTCGTACGTAATCTGTCTGTTTTTCAGGTAGTCCCCCACCACCCGAGCCAAGCAAGCCGGAACCCCAAAGTTGCTTTCAAGCGCCTCCAGGATATCGACCCACCTAGCCGAGTTGAAGGCGTTCCTGACGTCCAAGGTCGCCAGCAAGACGATTGGTCGTGCTGCGTGGCAATATCTGTCTAAGTCTAGGAAGGAGTCGACCACTTTTTAGATCGCTCCAATCGTCGATCGACCCTTCCTGAAGCCGAACTGCAGGTCTGAAAGGCTGGTCTGTATCACGTCCGTCAGTCTCGGTCTCAGTAATTGTTCGTAGAGTTTACCCGTCGTGTCAAGTAAACTCAACGGCCGGTAGGCTGACGGCGTATTGGGGTCGCCCTTACCTTTGGGGATAAGAACTAGCCTCGCCACCTTCCACCGGCCGCAGAACGTCTCCGTCGTCAAGCACGTGTTGTACAGGTCGAGAAATATCTCCGGCCTCAGGTTGACCATCAGCCGGATAATCTCCGCCGGTACTCCGTCCGGTCCCGGTGCCTTACCAGTCTTCATTGCGTTGGATGCCCTAGTGAGCTCTTCCGCCGTGAAGATGGGGGCTGCCGGTGTGTCCGTGTCATCTGTAACGTCCGTCCGTATCGGGTGTGCAGGAAATAAGCCGTCGACGATCCGTCGTGCGGATTCGGCGTCTTTGAGTTCTGGTGGTACCCGGGCTCCTAGTTTACCAGACACGATTTTGTAACCAGTACCCCAGGGATCCTGATCAACCTCCTCGCAGAGCCTCTTCCAGCAACGCGTCTTGCTGTCTCGTATCGCGCTCGTCAGTGCTTTTCGTGCTGTCTTATATTCGGCTTGGAGGTTTTCCCTTTCGAGTCTTCCCCAAGCCCTCGTCACTAGTCGTCGGCTCGCCAAGCAGACCCTCCGCAGCTCGGCTATTTCGTCCGTCCACCAGTATTGTGGCTGCCTGTTCTGTCGATATCGTCGTTTCGGGATTGTGCTGTTGCACAGCCGGTCCGTCAGTTTGGCCGTCTCGTCCACCAGTCTTTCCGCCCTTTGCCGGCCAGTCAGCTCAGGGGGCACTTTTGTTATCGGTGCTGGTGCTACCACCAGCTCCTCCGAAAATTTTTGTACGTCGAGTTTGTTGAGGTTCCACCGCGGGGGGTGCTGGGTCCTCGTCCGTCTCGTCGCCGTTTGTCCTGCCACTTCGAAGACAATGTACTGGTGGTCGCTGGCCGTATAACCATCGAACACCCGCCACTGCCCTATCCGTGGCGATATTCCGTCCGATGTCATTGTGACGTCAGGGATGGAGTCTCCAAACCCTGGTCGTCTGTACGTCGGTATGTTTCCTGTATTGGCTACTACCAGGTCCAGCCTTGCAGCCATCTCCAGCAGCAACCGTCCACGTTTGTTCGTTGCTGTCATTCCCCACTCGATCGCCCGCGCGTTGAAGTCGCCCCCGATAATAACGTCTCCAGGCAGATCCCTGATTCCGTCTTCAAGGAGCGCCACTTTCCTCTCGAAATCCGCCGCGGTGCAGTTGGGTGTCAGGTAGACGCTGACGTAAGTGACAGCGCCGACCCTTGCCCAGACGTAATCGTCCCCCACATCGCAGTTAATTATTCGAGATTGGGCAGCGCCCCTTACCCAGATAGCTGTGGTCTCTGTCTCGTTCGTAATGTACGTTTGTGTCGTTCTTCTCCTGTACGGTTCGCACAGGATCAGAATGTCGGCGTCATGTTCGTCAGCTATCTGTGGTAGTAGCATGTCTGCTGTCCTACTCCTGTTCAGGTTTCCCTGAACTATTCTGTCTGTCTTCCGGCCTGCTTCCTGCACTCCTCCAGCGCAGCGCGGAATACCGCACACCTTCCGGTTCCCGCAAGGTGCGCTACGTCCCCGTGCCCCGCCTCAGAGCACAGAGGGCAAGCCGGTCTGTTTCTACAGTCCGTCGCGTAATGTCCCGTCTCGCCGCATTTCCTGCAGCTCTTTGTCCGATCCGTGTTCGTGCAGTTCGTCTTTGTGTGTCCGTAGCCCAGGCACTTGTAGCATTTGGTCACCGTCAATCGTTGTCGTAGTCGGCATCGCACCCATCCTATCCCGATCTGGCCCCGGTCCAGCAGTACCTCGGCTTCCCGCGACTCGAGGTCGCAGACCGCCATGTATTGCTCAGCCCGGTTCGGGCCGAAGATGTGGACACCAAAGTCGCCGCCTCGTCCCGTCTCTCGTCTCAGCGCTCGTATCACGTCTTCCGTGGTGGTGACGCAGTCCAGGTCCATGATCTCCAGTTGCACCCTGGAGGTTACGGTTCTAACGCTGCCTGTGTCCCCGACCGCGTCCTGAAGTGCGCGCTGAAATTGTACTCGTCCGTCTGTGTCTGTCTGTATCTTGATGAGACACCGTCCGTCTTTGGTCTTCCTTAGAGCCGTCACCTGTACATGACTGCTCGTCGGGTCGACCGTCGTCCTTATCTTCCGTACGATGTCCGAGTACGTGTTGTCTTTCCCAGGTTTGACCAGTACAGCCGTTCCCCTATGTTTGGGGGTCGGTCTGCGCCTTTCAGCCTGGGTCGGTACTTTCGTCTCGTCCGTCTTGTTTTTCGGTTCCGTCGTTTTTTTTTCTTTTTTTGTTTCGTCACGGTTGTCCAGGCTTTAGCCGCCTCCGTTCTCGGGGGTCGTTTCTGCCGGGCCTCTGGTAGGGTCTTTGTCGCTTCCCATTTCTGTTTCGTCGTTCGCGTCGCCGGTTCCGATGTCTCCGTTTCTGTCTCTGTCAGGTCTTCTGCCATCACTCGTCCCCTCGAGGCTGTCCTGATTTGCATGCTTAGCGCAGCGTCAGCGGCCTCAAGAATCGTCTTAATGCCGGTTTTTACCGCCATATTCATATTTTTCTGTATTGCCGCTGCCTCGGCCATTTTCGTCACGGTCTCATGAATGAGTTGTAATAACTCTGTCAAATCGGGTTCGTTCTTATTGTCATCGTCGAATGAGGAGATTTCAGGTTCTTCTCGATGCCTCCTTATATTTCCGATGACAGGTGGAATTGTTTTACCCTCTTCCATGGGTGGCGGTGTCGTTTCTCTCTTTCTGAATCTTAATTTCTTTTTCTTCTGATGTAGAGATCGATCTTCCGTGCCTGTTGACGAACATGACTGAAGTATACTTCTCTTTCTTAGGTTGACACTTTCGGTCACGTTCGTCAAGCTATCATCGTTCGACTCTCCCCCGATATAGTCCGTCGCGAGTTCTCCGATTGTCCTGAGCTCCTCCTCGGTCGATGTTTTTTCCAACTCCTTCTTCTGCTTAGGTTTTATTTCTTTTAAAAGTTTCTCCATATTAATCCCACGAGTAGGTCAGAATGTAGGTCCGCCTAGGCAGAGCCGCCTTGTCTAGGTAAGGTGTAAATACTGCAGGGTTCCACCCGGTGCCCTGCAGGGATCGTTCGCGACCGCTTTAGTTTACATCATTGCGGCCATGCAGCCGTAGGCACGATGCCTTCCACCGTAGCTTTTGATGTTGTGTGTTCTTAGTCTGCCTGCTCCCCATGGACCTGTCCGGCAAGGTTAGACCTGCCAGGGGCTAGAGCCCCCGCCGGCCGAGCTCCAAAGTTCATTGCAGAAACGCAAGCCCCCCCGCCGCGGCAAGGCGACACACTTGGGAGGGATTATTATTATTATTATTATTATTATTATTGTTGTTGTTGTTGTTGTTGTTGTTGTTGTTGTTGTTGTTGTTGTTGTTGTTGTTGTTGTTGTTGTTGTTGTTGTTGTTGTTGTTGTTGTTGTTGTTGTTGTTGTTGTTATTATTATCAGGGGTACAAATTGAAAATGCGGGTTTGATAACAGATGGCGTTACTAACGCTATACGCATCAGGCAGTACTGTGACTATGTTCATGTCAAAGCTACGTCTTATAGCTTTAATTTTCAGTATGTGTCAATTTGTCGCAGTGTCAAATTCATAGTTTTTTTTGAGCTCTCAATATGTCGAGTTTCGTGCCAACAAAACAGCATTTGCGGGAAGTTTTAATTTACTTCTTTAATTTGAAGAAAAGTGCTGCTGAAGCACATCGATTGGTCTCCGAGGCTTATCCGAGTCATGTTCCATCGGTTTCAACGTGCGAGAGATGGTTTGTGCGGTTTAGAAGTGGTGATTTTGACGTTGAGGACAAAGAGCGGCCGGGCCAAGTGAAAAAGTTTGAGAATGCTGAATTGGAGGCAATACTCAATGAAGACTCGTGTCAAACTCAACAAGAGCTCGCAGATTCATTGGGAGTGACACAACAAGCCATTTCCCATCGTATAAAAGCCCTCGGAATGATCCAAAAGCAAGGACATTGGGTGCCGTATGAGCTGAAGCCGAGAGACGTCGAGCGCCGTTTTTTTTTTTTTGCATGCGAACTGCTGCTCGAACGGCAAAAACGGAAGGGTTTTTTTGCATCGCATTGTCACTGGTGATGAAAAGTGGATCCATTACGATAACCCGAAGCGCAAAAAATCATATGGTTACCCCGGCCATGCATCATCATCGACGGCCAAACCAAATATTCACGGCGCCAAGCTCATGCTCTGTATTTGGTGGGACCAGCTGGGTGTGGTGTATTATGAGCTATTGAAATCGAACGAAACCATCACAGGAGCACTATACCGAACTCAATTGATGCGTTTGAGCCGCGCACTCAAAGAAAAACGGCCACAATACGAGCAAAGACACGACAAAGTAATTTTGCAACATGACAACGCTCGGCCACATGTTGCAGCGCCGGTCAAAACATACCTACAAACGCTGAAATGGGAAGTCTTACCCCACCCGCCGTATAGCCCAGATATTGCTCCTTCCGATTACCACCTTTTCCGATCGATGACACATGGCCTAGCTGACCAGCGCTTCCATTCTTACGAAGAAGCCCAAAAATGGGTCGATGACTGGATAGCAGCCAAGCCGGCCGAATTTTTTCGCGACGGTATCCGTAAATTGCCAGAAAGATGGGAAAAAGTTGTGGCTAGCGATGGACAATACTTTGAATAATTCATTTGTTACCATTTTTTCAGAATAAACGTTCAAAAATAGAAAAAAATCCCGCATTTTCAATTTGTACTCCTGATATTATTATTATTATTATTATTATTATTATTAACTTTTTATTAACTTTATTTCTGTTTTTCTTTTGTACGTTACCCTTTTAATAATTTGTTGCAAGGTCTTGAATCCGGTCGTGGTAATTCCCAGAGTTTCCCAGTCTGTCCTTAAAGTAAAAAGTCCAATTTGTTTACTTTGGAATACTACTGCGTTCTAGGGTCTATGTTTGATCTACTGAAAAGCCAGGCCTTTCCTCAATAGTAATACTTCCACACGGTTGGTTTAAGTGAAATACCATATTTCCTAAAATTATACTTGATTCTTGCTATCAATATTCTTATCGTTACCTATTAGGGAAAACATTTATGGATTATTAATTAAAATATATGTATATATATATTTTTTTTCTTTTTCATTTATTGATTTATTATTTCTTTGAGTATAACTTAATACTACCATATAGATGTGACTGATTAATTTTATAGTACAAATCTTTAATATTCTTAAATTTGTTACTATAGCGTTAATACTCTACTAATTGAATAAATATTCCGTAATGAAACTTTATTATTCCTGAATCGAATTTAATTTAATTTAGCCTTTATTTTAATTTATTTTATTTTATTGATTATTATTATTATTCTATTTTTATTTTTTATTTTTATACCAACAATCACTAAAGATAGAATCTACAATGGAATTTTTGATTTCCTTAATCTATTTGAATGTGCTATCACGTCTCTTTCTGGAAGTTTAATACGTACATTGCCTTTTGTTAATATAGCTGTTATTTCATGTGGACCAGTGTAGTGGTCACCAAGTTTTCCAGATTTAGGTCCTTTCACCAAAAATACTGGTTCGCCGATTTTAAATTCAATTGGGTTTATTATACGATCTTGATATTGTTTCGATTTTTCTTTAGATCTAATCAAATTTTCTCGACTAATTTCTTGTATATCGTGAATTTGCGTGACTAATTGGGTTAAATAGTCGTCGTATGTAGCAATTTTTTCAAAATTCGATGGTGACATCCTAGAGGGGACTCGGGCTATTTTTCCGAACACCATTTCATAGGGTGTGTGCTTAGTACCTACGTGTACATTAGTATTGTAATTATAAAAAGCCATTTCCACCCATTCGTCCCAATCGCTTTGCTTCGTTGTAAATTGCTTGAGATATTCTCCAAGTGCATGATGAGATCTTTCTAATGATTCATTGGATTGGGGATGTAAAGCGGTGGTTCTAACTTTCCGAATTTTAAACAACTTCGCTATTTGCTTTAAAAATTAACTTAAAAAGTTGCTACCTTGGTCAGAAAGCACTGCCTTAGGCGATCCAAAATAACAAATGAAACATTTGACAAATATTTCTGCAATAGTTACTGCTTTTGCGTTAGGTATAGGAATAGCTACAGAATATTTTGTTAATTGGTCTTGAATGGTTAGTATATACTCATTCTCCTGTTTAGTTTTCGGTAAAGGGCCTACTATATCCATAGCAATTTTATCAAAAGCGATGGCAGGAGTATCCGTAATGATCATTGGCTGTTTAGTTTTTACACGAATTAGTTTCCTTCATTGACATTGTAAACATCGCTGAATATATAATTGAACGTCAGCTTTTAGATTTTTCCAGTAATACACGTGACGGATTCTATTGTATGTTTTGCTGACACCTCTGTGTCCACCTATAGCTGAAGAGTGCATCTCCTCAATAATGTTTACCTGATGTTCTCCGAGGGGTTGTCTAACTAGCCCGTTACAAATAATAACTTTTACTTTACTCTGTGCAAAAATTAATCGAATTTGTGTGATAACATTTTCCCAAGGTATATTCAAGATAAAATCTGATTTTGCGATACTAATAGTTGGGAGCGATAATTGGTCGATTAAATGTCGAGCATTTTTCAATGTTTCTACTATGTTTCCTAAGATTAATGTGAGTCCTTCACCGGAACCGTCGGTGATTGGTAGGGCTATATTGAATCTATTACTTCGTTTTGCAATTGATCGAGGCTTTTTTAACTTTAATTTTTTTAAATGTGAAAAATCGTTATTATCGCACATTTGGTAGATACAAAATAAACCAGCTTATCTCTACGAGTATGGAATAAGTCGCGTGACTGTTTAATGCTGGAGGCTATAATCCTTCCTGTGGGAGGCTCACGAGTTTTTGTTGCTTCGAGTTCGAGTTCTTCATCGCTCGAGGACTCGGTATCGCTTACTTCGAGAGGCTTAGGGGTACGTTTCGTTTCGGGGGTTATTAACGTCGAGTATAGTTTCCTCCGTCGACTCTTGGTGGCTAGAATATGTATTGCTTGTAGATGTTTCCGGATATACTATAGGCTCAAAAGTACCTGGGTTATTTACCGAAGTACGAGGTAAATCCACCTCGTCTTCTATACGCGCCTGAAACGTTTCGGGGTCGGATGATATTTCGAGTGACTCATGTGGAAAAATAAGTTCCGTAGGCTGCTCATTAGAGTCAACAGATTCCCGATCCCAATTGCATTCATCTATTTCATAATTGCGTAATGTGTGATTCTGGTAATTTTCCATAATATCCTCATCATCGTCAGATTGTTCTAATAATCGAGTTATCTCTGCATCCGTCAATTGATGCTTAGCCTTCGTACGGTTACCAGTTAAGGGATTCATTTGAATAATGAAAATACCGTCATTCGAGGTTGTTTCATCAATAGGATTTCTCGAAAGTGCATCAGCATTAACATTAGTTTTCCCGGCTTTGTATACTACATCATATTCGTAATCCGCGAGTTTTAGTCGCCAACGCAAGATTTTTGAATTACCGTCTGTTGCCCGTCGAAACCATAGCAATGGTTTATGGTCGGTTACTACAGCAAAATAATGCCCATATAAATACGGCCGAAAATGAAGTATGGAATATACTATAGCTAATGCTTCCTTTTCGTACGTATCGTATATTTCTTTTACCTCACTCAAAGCTCTAGAGACGTAGGCGGATGGATGGTCGTTATTAATTTCTCCTTGTTAGAGGATGCTACCGATAGCATAACCCGACGCGTCCGTAGTTAAAATGAATGGCGTCCGTAGTTAAAATGAATGGTTAAAATGAATATTTCAAATGACTCTTGTTGTTCAAGTCTCCATTCGAATTTATTTTCTTTACGTAAGAGAGATGTCAGGGGTTTTGTGATCTTGGCGTATCCTTCTACAAACCGCCTATAATAACCTGTTAGTCTCAAAAATTGTCGAATATTTTTAATATTTTTAAGCATGGGGTATTCACGTACTGCTTCTAATTTTTTAGGGTCGGGACGAACTCCATTGTTCCCGATTATGTGTCCCAGATACGCGACTTCTCTTTTTAAAAATTCGCATTTATCCGGTTGCAATTTTAAATTCGCGGTTTCTAGTCGTTTAATCAATTCGTAATATATATTTTCGTGTTCTCTGAGACTGCGAGCATAAATAACAATGTCGTCCAAATAAACAAATACGCCTTTCCCGAGGATCCCACTCAACGTGAGGTCCATGGCTCTTTGAAATGTAGGAGGCGCATTCCGTAGCCCGAATGGCATTCTAACGAACTCATAATGACCACGCGGTGTAGTGAAGGCCGTTTTATGACGATCTTCAACCGAAACTTCAATTTGATGGAATCCCGACACTAGGTCAAAAACTGAAAAATACCGTGCGCCTCCTAACTGATCTAATATATCATTAATATTTGGTATGGGATACGCATCAGCGACTGTCTTTTCATTCAGTAATCGGTAGTCGAATACTACTCTCCATTTTTTATTACCTTGAGAGTCGGCTTTCTTGGGTACCAACCACACAGGGCAATTGTATGGTGAGGTGGAGGGTATGATTACTCCCTTTTCGAGCATATCTTCAATTCGTTTTACGATTTCCTCTTTAGTGCACTCAGGCCACCGATAGCCTCGCGTATTTATAGGAAAATCGTCTATTACGGGGATTCGATGTTGCAATATAGTAGTACTCGTTAATATATCTCCCGGTATTTGATACAAATAAGAGCTTTCTTTTAAGAGGGTTTCAATACTTTTCCTTTCTTCTTTACTTAATTCGTCGGGTCTTAATAATTTTTTGATTTGATTAAATCGATCGTGTATTATAGCTTCAGATATCGCGTAACACGATCCTTCGCGTATAAAAGGCGTAATTTTGTGAGAAATATTTGATATACTGAGTTTCTGTATTAAAGAGATGTCCATGAATTTATTCCACTTTGAATTATACTTTTGGGTTTCAAAACTTGTTTCTTTATTTTTATCTTTTCTAATACTTTCTACTTTTGACGATTCAAGGGTACAGATCGTTTGTACATTCTTTAATGATTCACAAATTTTCAAACTGGTATTTTGATTTGATTCGATTTTCGTAGGTACGAAGGTTTCGACAAGTTCTTGACAACAAAATTCTTTATCTTCTTTCATCATTACTAAATGCGATGTTTCAACACAATTGATTTTATTTTCTGCTGATAATTTAGTCTCTATCGAATTTGGATAGACAACGCTTTCAGCAATAACACAATTATTACTTTCCTCCCAAGATTCTGTCCTTTCCATAGGCACAGTTTTCTTCAAAAATTCCGTATTTTTTTCTATCTCTATCGAATTCAAATACATAATGTTATTCCCTTTAGTACAATTATTAATATCTTCCAGAGGTTCTGTCCTTCCCATAGGCCCAGTTTTCCTTAATAATTCTAAATCGAGCTCCCTCAGTCCTCCATCGAGCGCTGCCCGTTTCGTCGGCACAGTCACCCCTGTGAAGCGTAAGCGAGACTCACAATTACTACAATTTCCTTCGGTTTCTATTGAATTCGGATAGACAACATTTTCTTCGTGAATGCATTTATTAAAATCATCATTACTTAACCCGTTATACCCCATTGGTATCTCTGCTTTTATCGAATCTGAAGAAACAACACTTTTTCCGTGAATACTGTTATTAAAATACTGAAGGGATTCTGTCCTTTCCATAGGCACAGTATTTCCCAAAAATTCTGAATCGGGCTCCCTCAGTCCTCCATCGAGCGCTGCCCGTTTCGTCGGCACAGTCACCCCTGTGAAGCGTAGGCGAGACTCACAATTACTACAATTTCTTTCCGTTTCTATCAAATTCGGATAGACAACGTTTTCTTTAGGTACATTTATCTTTACAGGTTCTATACAAGTGATATTTTCAGTTAGATTCGACGTGCAGATTTCCGTAAGGCTTTGGGCTTCGTGTTGCAATTTCTCAAATTTTCCTTCTACTTTTACTTTGCAATCCTTCGTACCCAATATATTTTTTTCCAAACCAGTTTCACAAGTAACTTTAATTATTTCCATGCAATTTTTTATTTCTTCTTTTACATTTTCCAAAAAATTTAAAATATTCCCCGAAGAATTTTCAGTATCTCTGCGGGGTATTGTTTCTACTGGGAGCTCAATCTTATCCGACAGAGAGAAATTCTCTTGATCGTTTCCTTCTATATTGTCTTTATTTTTTAAATGACCCAACCCCTTAGAAAGCTCGGGATTCTTTTCCCGTTCACTTGAATCGTCACTAGGATCTTTTATTTTTGTTTTATGAATTAGTTCCTCCAATGACACTAATTCTAGTACTGGTACCTGGACTTGAATCGAATGCTTATTGCTATTAGTTACGTAGATATAAGTTTTCCCTAACGGGTTGTGCGATTTTGCAAACTGGTAAAGTCGAAAAAATCGTCTCCAATTTTGATTGGTAGCGACTTTTCATATAAAGTCCAACCAAAATCGCTTCAGTCCAATGCTGGAAAAATTGGTTACCAGTCAATAATTGAGACGAATTTTTCGACTTTACCAGTTTAGAATTACCAATCAAATTTTGGCTCGCACAACCCGCTAGGGTTACCATTATAATTAATGACGAACCCGCTTTCTATGTTTATACCTTCACCTGCATCCAGGGGAGGCAGATAGCCTTCCCGTAAATCCAAATTTTTTACTCTCACGAAGCACAATTTGGTGGACTCTGCAAGGATAACAATAGTTTCCTGAGTTGCAAATGGTATTCTTACATTCTGCATTTTCAATTGTCTTTTCTCGTAATCAATTTTCACGCGATTGCCGTCAAGGTATTCCGAACCCAATATACCAGCTTCCTTTATGGGGAAGTTATTGTCTACAATATGGAAAGTAGCGAAACGTCCGAAAATTTGTACGGTAATATTACCCAAAGTAAAAATTGAATTTGTTGTGATTTCATTTAGTTGAAGAATTTCTCCGCGATTTATAGAGAAGTGTTCACTTACAAATTGTTTCTTTAGAATGTTTGGACCGGCTCCTGTGTCAACCATAAGAGTGACAGGAGATATTATTTCCGATGCCGTTACCGTAACCGTCGGGACGCTACTTTCTCGATGCAGTTGTATATTAAAGATTCAGTCTACTCGTGATTGGGATTCTCTGCTGTGATAGAAATTACATGGATCGGATGCATTCTCTGCGGGATCTCCCCAGACGCACCCATACTCGGAAGACCGCCACCGTTTCCCGAATTTTCGTATTCATTTTCTTTAATACGTCGGACGGGACATTCCCGTATGAAATGACCTGGTTGTTTATAATGAAAACACTCCCTACCCATCTCGGTGGGTCTAACACTATTATTATCCGAATTCCTTCGGTTATCAAATCGATTGTTAATCAACGGTTGGGAATTATTATTGCGAAAAGGACAAATATGGGCCCCATGGCCCTCTTTTTTACATATCTGACAGCGAATGTTACTTGAATTCTGATATTGAAGATTCTGCGGTACCTGTTCTAGTGGCAAGGACATCAATTTAGGGGGGGGGGGGGTCGGAGGGAAACGTGAACATTTATTAGCCGAATGACCATAATTTTTACAAAGTTGACAAAATCCGGATATATTTCCCTGTTCTTTTCTTTCTGGAGGAAAAATTTTAAAACAACGATCGGCAGTGTGTCCGCGTTTATTACAGACCTGGCATATAGTAAGTAAAGAGGCTTCGAACTTGGATTTATTGTTATTTAACGGCGGGAAGATTTTAAAACTTTTGTCGGCCGAGTGTCCAGTCTTCTGACAGATCTGACACATGGTCAGTCCCTTATCGATATTTCCAGAATTTTGTGGACTGACAACCAATGCTTGGTTAGACTTCTGGGTCGAGCATTCTTTAGCATTGTGCCCTTTTTTATTGCACAGCTGACAATACACTTCCTCACTTGCTACTACGTGTACTCCTCGTTTTGCCTCAGGTTTATTTACCTTTGAAGTCGAAGTTTCCAGCCCACCACTACGCAAGGCTGCCTGAGACACTAAACTTTTTAATGTTTGAACCGCGAGTTTAATTAATTCATCAAGATTATTGTTCGGACGTAGACGTTGTTCGATTTCCGGTTTTAACCCGTGTAGAAAACATGCCGGAAGACTTTCTTTAGTGTTATTAATAAATGCAGCAGTCAAAGGATTATTTTCGCTCGCATCATAATTTTCGAGTATTAAATTTCCCAAGTCCCTTACGAGGTTGGAATATGCAATGACGGACTCATTTTCTCTTTGATATATGGATCCTAATTCCCCTTGGAGCTGATACACGTTTCGCGTAGGTGCATAAATATCTTTAAGAAATTTACCTAGATCCTCTATTGTTTCAAAAGTTTGCCCCTGTGTGGTGCGACGAGGTTCGCCGATTATCCTTATGCGAACTGCTCTTACTAAATTTGATTCGGCTCCTAGCCCCATCATAGCCAAGGCCTCTTTGCATCCCTGAATAAACATACCGAGTGATAAAGAATGACCGTCATAATTCGGTATGACAGCCAAGGCATCTCGAAGAGACAATGTTTGATTATTATTAACCATCGTGGGAGGTGTATTTGGTGGTGAGTCATTAGACTTAGTTAAATTTTCAGTAGAAATTTTTATTGGGGGTGTTATATTCAATGTCTTGTCTGGGCTTGAGTCTTTGACCGAGGGATAGGTGGAGCAACCGGGAGCGGACAAATTGTATTCCGGCAGAAGATGTAATTTTTTCACCAAATTTTTAGTTTTAGTATGTGAGGATTCGATAATTGACTTCAATGTGAATTTTTTACGATTCTCAATTATTCCTTTTGGAGTTGATAATGATTCTTTGTCGACAAGGGAAGGTGATCTAGCAATAGTTTCGTCGAAAGGAGTACATCCACCTAATGGCGTGTAAAATATATCGCTGTTAGCTGAAGGGATTATACTAGGCGTAGCGCTAGCAACGGTCGAGGGGGTCTGTAAAAGTGTATCCGTGCTTTCGGGCTCGCTTAGAAACTCGAAATTCTCTACGATACTTTCGGGGGGTTTTATTTATTGACCGACCTAGGTCTTCGCTACAGGGGGTGTAGTATACTAATGCTAGAAGATACACGTTGATCTCGTTGTCTGGCCTTATGACGAACCCGACTAATGACAAAGGGTTATTTGGGGACTTTGCTTCTAACGTTTCCTTCAATTGACTCGTAAATTGGTTTAAACTTTCGTCGTCAAACTTTACTACTTTCGCTTTACGGGTGACAGTTTCGGTTAACTTGTCTGAGTCTACAGTGGACACGACAGAATTCTTATTTGAACTAGGGGAGGAGGAAATTTTTTCGGAAATCGGAGTTGGTAGCTTGGGAAGTGAATTACTGGGACTATTACACGGGGACTCGGTTATAGTTTCAAGTATAAAATTTTCAAAATTATCCTTCGGGAGTCTTTTTCTTCTTTCCTCAGGATACTCGTGGATTATAAACTCATCAATTCTTACCTTTGAACGAGTTGACCTCATTTATAATGTATTGTATACAAGTATAATTTTTGGTATACCGCATCAAAGAGACATGCAAAAATACATAAGGATATTATTAAGGTAGAAATTGGGCAGGAGAAGAGAATAGGAATGACTTTCTTTTTATTACTTATAACGAAAAAGAATTATAGAGATTTATTTCCTTGATTTCGTTTCAAAATTTCCCTGAGGTGAAGGCAAATGTGGTTTTTCCTTCAGGAGGATGACTTGATGTTTATTCAACGATTCGATCTTAGTGATTTGAGGTTTGCAAGGTGTCACAAACGGGTGATAGCGTATCCCTTGTCTCGAGTGAGCTTCGTAATCAGCATCAAGTTCGTCTAGAAAATTTTTCCGCTCGATTTCTCGGATTTGCTTAAGGCGATTTATTCTAGATTTAGTCGGTGTTTCTGTGTCGACACCCTGTGTAACTTTACTGCTGCTTGCTTCGTACGTAATTTCCCTTAATAAATATGCTATCTGTTCGTTAAAGAGGGTCGCGCAATCTGCCTTTGTACTGTCGGAATGATTTTTATACTTCTCTGTTTGTTCACCTAAGGGTCCCTGAAAACCTATTATTTTTTCTTGGTTAAGGAAAATACCTTCGTTATCTTTTGTAGATTGGATGCTAGAGAGTCCAAAATTTTCCTTGTTATACGATTCACTCGCTGGTACCGTTAAAGGACAATTCGTTTTAATAGAATTGAAATTTCTATTCCTTTCTTGCCTCGAGTAGTCGTTATGTACTGCAATTGTGTCGTCGCAATGTTTCTTATATTCTGTTATTTCTCTCCGTTCGAGAGGGATAATTTTATTATCGCTTTCTATTTCAATGTCAAAGACTCTAGGATTTTGTTCGTTATACGATTTGCACGCAATTATTGGAACTTAGTATTGTGTTTTTGAGAGTTGCTGTTTTAATTTCTGTTCTTGAATTTTTCTTCCTGCTCTACGGGTTTTCGGCATGGATGAATGATTCGGGTCGGTAATTGTTAAAATTAGTAAATGGTACGTATAGTTATGTCTGTCCTGTTTGTATGATATGTTTCGTGATCGAACCTTGCTAGCCCCAAACTTACTTGCGCGAGGAGCTAAAACATAGGATTTCTTTCACTAGTGTAATGTGTTTTGTGAACGAGCCTTGCTAGCCTTAACCCCACTTACGCGAGAAGCTAAAACATAGGATTTCTTTCACTAGTGTAATGTGATTCGTGGACGAGCCTTGCCAGCCCTGAACTCACTTGCGCGGTGAGCTAAAACATAGGATTTCTTCCACTAGTGTAATGTGTTTCGTGAACGAGCCTCGCTAGCCCCGAACTTACTTGCGAGAGGAGCTAAAACATAGGATTTCTTTCACTAGTGTAATGTAATTCGTGAACGAGCCTTGCTAGCCCCGAATTCACTTGCGCGAGGAGCTAAAACATAGGATTTCTTTTAATAGTGTAATGTGTTTCGTGAGTGAACCTTGCTAGCCCCGGACTCACTTGCGCGAGGAGCTAAAACATAGGATTTCTCTCACTAGTGTAATGTGATTCGTGAGCGGGCAAATCTGGTTGCCCAATCGTCTCTTGTGATGTCGGTGATACGTGCGCGGGCAAATCTGGTTGTCCAATCGTCTCTTGCGTCGATTGTGTTGTTAGGAGTGGGTTGAATAATATGAGTGGGATGCAAATTAGGTGGGCTGATTTGATGACTCTGATTCTTGGTCGACGTGGTAGTTATTAACTGAGGTCGTGCTTCTTCGGATATTGAAAGGTTTCTGAACAAACAATTGATTCTTCTGAGCTGGAATTTCCGTCCTCCTCTTTTTCGCTAACCCATGCATGGGAAACAAATGAGTACGTTAGGTTTAAGAAGCACTATAGGCTATTTGTTGACCCAATATCTTCAGAATTGCGTGCACACCGCTTTAACACATGGTAGGTTGACAGTATATATGTAAATGCTAGTACAACGAAGTTAGTGTTACGGAGCGAATTCTATAGAAACAACACAGGAAGTTTGATGGTTGCTTGGTTGAAACAAATATAATATTACTCTCTATAGTTAATATTCGGGGAAGCTATTTTCCTTGTAGTTCTCCTCACGTATGTTTTAGCGATTATTCTTTCTTACTGTTTTATTCGTTCTAAACCGCGTTGACTTAAGAAAATCTCTTGCGTGACCTGTTCAATGAGTTCTTGCGCGAGAACATCGAGTTCCCTCATACGCACTTGAAGTACCAATAATTTTTCCAATGGTCCCATGTAATGGAGTACAATTTATAATTATATATATATCTATCCACGTATATGTCCTTCAATACAAATTCTATCTCTTTTTATTCACCAGTCATTATTGAATATTACTTTCCACATTTGATTTCCACAAGGTCAATTTACTTACGAAAAAGACTTGCCAAACAACTAGAATAATAGCGGGTACTCTTCTAAAGTGAGTCAATCTTAACAACGATTTCGATCAATGGACTTGAACCACATCAACGAATCGTTCTCGATTTATAATTTTTCTCAAGAGGAAATCCGATCGTCCAACTCAACTTAAAAGTGTCACTTTCAACTACATCAATTTTTATAAATAAAATCGATTTATAAAACCCGATAAAAATATTTTTTTTAAAAAAAGGAAAGAAATGTGTACACTTTTAATTTACACAGCGGAAAAAAAGTAAAAGTTAGATTTTATGCTCTTATTGAAGGGGAATAGTAAATTTTCACGAATTGAATTGATTCACTAAAACTCAATAAAAATAAAAAAATCGATTTTCACGAATTAAATAAAAATATTAAAACGCGGTAAAAAGGGAAAACCTAGATTTTATGAATTAAATCCGTTTACAAAAACTGAGAAGAAAGGAGGGATCACTTTTCATGAAATTGGTTGAATCACTAAAACTCAATAAAAAGTAAAAAATCAATTTTCGCGAATTAAATCACTTCTGCAAAACGCGGTAAAAAGGTAAAAGCTGGGTTTTATGAATTAAATCGAATTACAAAGGCCGGTCGACTAACAGGAACCCAAGTGACACTTTCTTAAGAAATCAATTTTCACAATTTATTTTATCCACGAAAAAACCGATTAATTAATTCGAACTATACGAACAATTTTCTTTATAAAATCACAACTCGTTTTCTTTTCGATTTTTAATTTACTCGCGACAAAAATTACTAATTAACTTCACACTTTTCTTTTTCTTTAATTTAATTTTCACTAATTAATTTTATTCGCGACAAAGATGACTGGGTAATTTGAACAAAATAAACATTCTTTTAGGATCCCGGACGAGCCCCCAATTTTTGTTACGTCAAATCCGCGCGGTGTTTTCACAAAAACCGACAAATTTAAGACGTGTGAGGCGTTTCGCCAAACGCCGAAGACGCAAGCCCCCTTTTGAGTCTAACCTTTCGGAAAATTACTCGCGAGAGGGCTGAGAATGCTCGTTGATTATTCGCGTTAACCCGTCATTCGTCTCGATAAATTAAATTGATAA
This sequence comes from Cylloceria caligata, assembly GCA_963942595.1. Lineage (NCBI taxonomy): Eukaryota > Metazoa > Arthropoda > Insecta > Hymenoptera > Ichneumonidae > Cylloceria > Cylloceria caligata. The sequence goes on along the minus strand of OZ012706.1, from coordinate 54,837,021 downwards.
ATTACCCCGCGGAGGAAGGGATTTTGGGTGGGAAGGCAAGTGGTAGGTTACTTTCACTTGGGGAAAAATTTACGGAAATATCAGATAAAATAAATTAGAAAAATTGCTTTGGTACTTACGTTTGGTTTTCCTGGTGAAGTTTTTTCGCCGGTAATCGATGCGTTGAAGGGAAAAATGATGGCAATCGTTTGTTAAAAAATAAAAATCGTTACACTTGATGATTCGTGAAGCTGTTAGAATTTATTCAAATAACCGAATAAGTGATACACGTACGTTCGCTATTACCGTGCGCGAGCGATCGTTATTTTTCGACACAATACTCTTAACGCGATACTTATGGTTCGATAAAACAGTAAAACGAAATAAACAGTGTGGACTTGTACAAAAACGGCAGAAAACAATTGAATTCAATGTCTTCTAAACTTTAGATAAATTCCGTATGATTAAAACTGAGAAAAAGTAAATTCGAACTGAATTTAAACTGTTCGACCGTTTTTATTTTCAGTACTCACTCTAGACTTTAGCTAACTCTACAGGGTGGGGTTCCTCCGTGGTAATTATCGTTAACTGGCTGTCTACTGACTGCCCGACGACTGACTGCACTATGAACTATCAACTATCGAGTATCAACTGCATACTGTATACTAACTTTTTCGGGCATTTTCCCGTCCTTATATAGGTCTTGGAGGGCTTAATTTTCTATGCGGGGGATTCTTGGAATTACAATAGAACTCGGATTTTGGACTTTATCGACGATCCATTTTTTTTCTAGCTGTGACGTCGTCGTCATTTGATTCTTTTCCTGAGTTGCATGCGAGGCGATACCACATGTCGCGAAGTAGCTGAAGGATTATTCCTTGCTTCGGTGGCACGCGTCGAGATAGAGAGAGAGACAGAGTGGGAGAGAGAGGCAGAGTGAGAGAGAGAGAGAGAGAGAGAGAGAGAGATGATGATGAAGGACATTTATTTAGCATATATTGCTACATGTATGTAATATCATTCCAATGAAAAACACAGCATCTTCACTCTTATAACTATATTCGTTTCCTTATTTCTATTCACAATTCATTCCTTCGCGCCCCCCGTTCCCCAGTTCCCCCCTCTCCCTCTCCTTTATATATTTCGCTACCAATTTCTTGAAAATTATCAGTCTATTCTCATTTCTAATTTCCCTCGGTAATTCATTAAACATTTTTATTCCATCATTCATTAAAGTCTTTTGTTCATAACTCGTTTTACATTTATCTATATACATTACCATGTTGTCGCGTTATTCTGGACTTTGCATTCCGTCTCATTTCAATTTTGTTACTTAAATACCCTGGACATACTCCATTTACCATCTTATAAACTAGTATACAAATATTAAGCTCAATTCTTCCTTTTATTGACATAAACTGCAATGCCTCCTTCATATCACTAATTTTCGCATATTTGCCGCACCTTAGTATTATTCTCATTCCCTGGTTTTGCATCTTTTGTAGATGCTGCAATTTCGTTACATTTGCCCCTATTAACACCGATGCACAGTATTCAAATATTGGTGCTATGGTCGATTTATATACCACATATCTCATTCCCATTGACAGATCTGTTCCTATCCTTTTCATCACACCTAACTTTGCCCCTATTTTTTTACTCATGTATTCCACGTGTGCAGCAAAGTTCATATTTTTGTCTATTATTATACCTAAGTATTTAATTTCATTTACTATCATATTTCCAGCGTTTCCTTTCGCATTTTTATTTTTATATTACTCTCCATTACGTTTTTCCTTACACTTCTCACCAGCATAACTTTTGTTTTCTTGACGTTCAGTTGTAGTCTATTCTCTCTTAACCATCCATCCACTCTTTCCATTTGTTCATTTAATGTTTTGTTAAATTTTTCACTCGATTTCCCGTTGCAATATATAATCGCATCATCCGCAAATAGTCTTATTGTAAAGGGTGGTTAAATTTTAAGGGCCGATGTTGATTTTGAATAAAACACAAATTATTTAGAAAATTATTGTCAATTCTTTTTATTATGATAATATGGTATGATTTAATTATGTATGGAACGAAATATCGGCCAAATGGCCGCCGCGACCTCGGCGGCACACCTCCATCCGATGGTCCAAATTTTCGATGACGCTTAGGCATAATTGAGGTTCGATGCCGTTAATGTGCCGAATTATCTCATCCTTTAGCTCTTGAATTGTTGCTGGCTTATCGACGTACACCTTTTCTTTCAGATAACCCCAAAGAAAGAAGTCCAACGGTGTCAAATCACATGATCTTGGCGGCCAATTGACATCGCCACCACGTGAGATAACACCGCCATTGAATTTGTCGCGCAAAAGAGCCATTGTCTCGTTAGCTGTGTGGCAAGTGGCACCGTCCTGTTGAAACCACATATCGCCCACATCCATATCTTCCAATTCGGGCCATAAAAAGTTCGTTATCATCTCACGATAGCGAACACCATACACAGTAACTGCCTGACCGGCCTCATTTTGGAAAAAATACGGCCCGATGATGCCGCCAGCCCATAAACCGCACCAAACAGTCACTCTTTGTGGGTGCATTGGTTTTTCGACAATCACTCTTGGATTATGATTCGCCCAAATGCGGCAATTCTGCTTATTGACGAATCCACTGAGGTGAAAATGTGCCTCATCACTGCAGATGATTTTCTTCGAAAATTGATCATCCACTGTTGCTATTTCTTGCCACCATTCTGACCATTGACGACGTTTGGAATGGTCAATAGGCTTTAGTTCTTGAGTCAATTGCACCTCATAAGCGTGTAAATGCAAGTCTTTATGCATAATGTTCATCAACGACGAGCGTGAGAGGTGCAATTGTTGGGCACGACGACGAGTTGAGGTGGACGGCTCTTCAGCCACACTATCGCGAACAGCAGCAATATTTTCTGCAGTACGAGCTGTACGAGCATGCACTGGTGTTTTAATATCTCCTACAGACCCGGTTTGCTCAAATTTTTGCACGATTTTTCCGATTGTACGCACATTTGGACGATTAAATTGACCGAAAAAATCACGAAGTGCACGATATGCATTTTGATTTGAACGCCCATTTTCATAATAAGCCTGAATAACTTTAACGCGTTGCTCGATTGTGTATCTTTCCATGGTTCAAATTGAGTTAGTCTGAAATTGAGAAATGTCAAATGAAATGCAGAAAAAAACTTGACGTTTAGGTGTGGTTCACATTCAACATCGGCCCTTAAAATTTAACCACCCTTTACATTCATCTATAATTATATCCATAATATCAATTATATATATCAGAAACAACAATGGTCCTAGCACTGATCCCTGTGGCATCCCCACCTCTACTTTTATCGAATCTGATAGTAACACATTTATTTTCACTCTTTGTGTCCTATTTTCTAAGTAACTTTTAAACCACTTTAATGCCTTTCCTTTTATGCCAAACCCTTCGATTTTCTTTATGAGAATATTCTTATTGACAAGTTCGAATGCCCTTTTTAGATCCAAGAACACTACCCCTATCATTTCCCCTTTCCCTATCATACTTTTCCAGTCCGAAATTATCCATTGCAACGCTGTTTCACATGAATGCTTTTCCCTAAATCCAGATTGACACTCATTTATTAGCCCCTTATCTTCCAAGTATTGCACTATTTGTTTCTGCGCTGTGATCTCTATTAACTTTTCGTACACTGGTAGCTTGTTTATTGGCCTAAATTCTTCTATTTTTATTGTTCCTCGCACTTTTGGGATTGGCACCACTATTGATTCTTTCCATTTATCTGGGAATTTCCCTTCCTCAAATGATTTATTTATTAAGTAACACATCTCATCCCCTTTTTCTTCAACAATAATTTTAAATATTCCAACTGTTATACCCTCTTCCGTACCTGCTTTATTGTCCCATTGTCTCACTATTTTGTTTATCTGTTCTCTCGTTACTTTTTTAAACTCTTCCATTACCTCTCTGATTTGCATCCTTATTGTTGCTATATCTTGTTCCTCATTTTCCGGGTCACACATGTCGTTTATAGTGTTTAACATACTAATATTAAAAGCATTTGGTATTTTATCCCCATCTTGTATCTCTTTATATTCCCTATCTAAAGGGTGATTTTTTTGAGGTTAGGATTTTCATGCATTAGTATTTGACAGATCACGCGGGATTTCAGACAAGGTGTCAAAGAGAAAGATGCTCAGTATGCTTTGACATTTCATAATGAATAGACTTACTAACGAGCAACGCTTGCAAATAATTGAATTTTATTACAAAAATCAGTGTTCGGTTCGAAAAGTGTTTCGCGATTTACGTCCGATTTATGGTCTACATAATCGACCAAGTGAGCAAACAATTAATGCGATTGTGACCAAGTTTCGCACTCAGTTTACTTTATTGGACATTAAACCAACCACACGAATGCGTACAGTGCGTACAGAAGAGAATATTGCGTCTGTTTCTGAGAGTGTTGCTGAAGACCGTGAAATGTCGATTCGTCGCCGTTCGCAGCAATTGGGTTTGTGTTATTCGACGACATGGAAGATTTTACGCAAAGATCTTGGTGTAAAACCGTATAAAATACAGCTCCTGCAACAACTGAAGCCGAACGATCTGCCACAACGTCGAATTTTCAGTGAATGGGCCCTAGAAAAGTTGGCAGAAAATCCGCTTTTTTATCGACAAATTTTGTTCAGCGATGAGGCTCATTTCTGGTTGAATGGCTACGTAAATAGGCAAAATTGCCGCATTTGGAGTGAAGAGCAACCAGAAGCCGTTCAAGAACTGCCCATGCATCCCGAAAAATGCACTGTTTGGTGTGGTTTGTACGCTGGTGGAATCATTGGACCGTATTTTTTCAAAGATGCTGTTGGACGCAACGTTACGGTGAATGGCGATCGCTATCGTTCGATGCTAACAAACTTTTTGTTGCCAAAAATGGAAGAACTGAACTTAGTTGACATGTGGTTTCAACAAGATGGCGCTACATGCCACACAGCTCGCGATTCTATGGCCATTTTGAGCGAAAACTTCGGAGAACAATTCATCTCAAGAAATGGCCCGGTAAGTTGGCCACCAAGATCATGCGATTTGACGCCTTTAGACTATTTTTTGTGGGGCTACGTCAAGTCTAAAGTCTACAGAAATAAGCCAGCAACTATTCCAGTTTTGGAAGACAACATTTCCGAAGAAATTCGGGCTATTCCGGCCGAAATGCTCGAAAAAGTTGCCCAAAATTGGACTTTCCGAATGGACCACCTAAGACGCAGCCGCGGTCAACATTTAAATGAAATTATCTTCAAAAAGTAAATGTCATGGACCAATCTAACGTTTCAAATAAAGAACCGATGAGATTTTGCAAATTTTATGCGTTTTTTTTAAAAAAAAAGTTCTCAAGCTCTTAAAAAATCACCCTTTACTACCTTTCCTTTCAACATTTCTTTCAATACTTGCCACATTCTCTTAGGATCATTGTTGTTTCTATCTAATTTATTTTCTAAATGCCTTCGTTTTGCTTTCCTGCATACGTCAACTATTCTATTTCTTATTTTTTTAAACACTTCCCAACATTGCTCATTCTCATTTGTTCGCGCCAATCTATATGCTTCGTCCCTTTTTTTAATCATTTGATTAATCTCTTGCGAGAACCACTGTTTCCCTTTCCATTTCTCTTTTATTCTTACTTCTTTTTTCGGTGCTACTTTATCCAAACACGCAACTACATTATCCACTATTTCATTCGCCATACAATCGATGTTCTCTCCTTTAATGCAATTCACTTTTTCTTTTACTAAATTTCTAAATCGCTGTGTTTCCATATTTTTATAATCTCTATAAATGACAATTTTATCACTTTTTATTCCTTTTCCTACCTCCGCAGTCCATTCCGCAACTACCGCCGAATGATCCGTTATTTTGGGTTCATGCCAAACTGATACTTCAATGTCCATATTCGAAAACATTAAGTCAATTATTGTTTCTGAGTTCCTCACTATTCTTGTTGGTTCTTCTACTCGTTGTTGTAGCCCCGCTTCATTCATAATTCTCGTTACTCTCTTTTGTATATAATTATTTAATTTCATATCAATATTGAAATCCCCCATAATTATTACGTTGTCATTCAATACATCCTCATTGCATATTTCTTCTAGAAAATCCACAAAACTTGCATCACTACTGTTTGGCGAATGATAGATAACTGTAATTATCCCTTTAAAGTTAAATGTTTTTTCCTTAACTTTTATTGCAGTTACCTACCAATTTTTATCATAGGATTTACTGAATAATACTTCGAATTTAGCCTTATTATCTATATATATTAATACCCCCCCTGTTCTATTACTTTCTGAGTTTTCTCCTATACATACGTACCCATCAACGTAGAGCTCATGATCTTCGACATCAATCGTTACATGTGTTTCTGTAAGCCCTAGTACCATTGGATTGTATTTATTTACTAACAACAATTCTATTTCATCCTTATGTCTTAAAAAGCCTTGTGCATTCAGACAAATTATATTATTTTTCTTCTTCTTAATTTTATGTTGATACACTAAGTTATTTATCTTATTTCTATTTTTTGGTTGCTATATACTGCATAAAATTTTACTTTTTTGTTTCTCTATTTCGCGTTTATAGCATTCACAATTTTTATCGTATGCCGAGTGATCTGATTATATATTCTTAATCTTGAACATTTTGATTTTTTCTTCACAATTTACACATTTCTTCTCATTATTTTTACATTCTTTTGTCGGATGCTTTCTGTTAGAACATATATATTTTATTGAGCCTCGTATCAAAGGAACGCATGTGTCTGAGTGTTACTGCGTTGCCATGCAACATTCGCGTCAACCGTAGTGACGGTTGTTTGGCCAGTCAGCGACTGTTCGTCACCGCCTAAGGTTCTCCGACTTTGTACTCATTACACTTTTACGAAATACAGTTTATTCTTTGTGCTTTAACATCACGTTTATTTCTTGCTCCCACGATCCAATATCCTCAACAGGTTATGGGCCCAGGAACCCAAGCGGAGAGAAAGTGATGGAAAGCGAAAATTGAGTACCGATAATATTCTGAACATAAGAAAGTTCGAGAAGTTCAGCAGAACGTGAGTGTTGTGAAAACCACGAAAAATCGATAATGAATACTTCCGGGAATACTTCGAGAATTGAGCTTCTGAACAAAAACAACTACGACACATGGAAGCTTCAAATGAAGGTGATTCTAGTGAAAAATGATTTGTGGGAATACGTGAACGGAACAATAGTGAAACCAGTGACAGGAGAAACCCAGGCATGGACGAGAAACGACAGCAAAGCCACTTCGGACATAATTTTGTCAATAAGTACGAGCGAATTGAAACAAGTGAAGAATTGCATCACGGCAAACGACACATGGGTACGACTTCAAACAATATTTCAGTCAACGGGACCCGCGAGGAAAGCAACGCTCCTGAAGAAACTAATGCTACAAAAAATGGCGGATAGCGGCAGCGTTCGTGAGCATGTAAATAACTTTTTTGATACCGTCGACAAATTATCGGAAATGGATATAGAAATAAATCCGGATCTGTTAGCGATAATGTTATTGTATAGTTTGCCCACAACATTCGAAAACTTCCGTTGTGCTATCGAATCTCGCGACACGTTACCGACACCCGAAGCGTTACGCATTAAAATCATTGAAGAGAGCAACGCACGAATAAAAGATGCGAGTGGCACGAATGTTTGGAAAGTGGACGCAATGTTTACAAGCAAGAATGTTGGATGGCGCGATTCGAAAAACAAACAGGAATCGTCTAAATTTCACAGCTCGGGAAAAACAAAAGGCAGTGAAGGCTTCAAGTTTCGTTGTCATAAATGCAAGCGTATCGGTCACAAGGCGGCGGATTGTTATAGCAAAATCGACAAGCAGACGGCAAAATGTGTTGGCGATGTGTGTCTGAACACATGGGTAGCTCCTCATGTCGACCTTAACCAGAAGTGGTGTCTCGACAGCGGCGCAACATCGCACATGTGTTACACGGCTGATGATTTTCAGACAATTAGTCACGCGGAAAATAGTTCAGTGAATCTCGCGAACGACACATCGACGAACATAGCCGGAAAAGGAACCGCGCGATTCGAAACCAAATTATTTGGAGAACGACGAAATGTCGTAATAAATCACGCACTGCAGTAGATAAGCTAGGCCGGTTCCAGCACACCACCTGGGCAGGTGTAAATTTACCTGTGCTCAGTCGGTAATTATCCTAGAAACCTACTTTACCCACAGACGGTAATGACCGCCTGTCGATAATTACCTTATGTCGAAATTGTTGTCTGCTAGATGGTGCTACAGTCGGATAGATCAAGATCAATATTTCCATAATGGTTACATGGTATCCAGTTAGATGGTGCGCAACGTTCTATGTATACTTACTGTAGTCGTGTACTGACCGAGCCTCCCCTACAGTGCGGTAACTCACTACTAGATCATGATCGATAAATGCGCCTGAATCTACCGTACCAACTACCGAAGCACACACACACACACACTGTACTACCGATCACTGTAGATAAGTGACCTACTAACTCACAGCGAGACCTCGCGGGGTATTTGGGATCGGGATATCCTGATATCGGGATATCGGGATATTGGGAGATTCGATACCTTTGTTGATATTTTACCGACAGTCAGAAATTATCTTACGTCAATAATTATCTGACGTCGGTACTGTTATAGATGGAGCCACAGTCGGATTCTATAGATCACGCTCGATATCCATGGTAAGGGAGACTTTATCATGATAAGACAGACATTTGCTTTGTTGCCATCGCTTTCGAATAGAGTGCGCCTCAGGAGGATTCGAAAGAATTCGAGATAAATACATTTGCTGTATAAAAACTTGTTTTTATTTTTTAATGTTACAGATAATGCATTTAATCTAATAAAAACTCTTAACGGTAGATTAATATATATATATCTTACAGATAATACATTTAGTCTAAAAATTCTTAACTATAGATCTTAAATATCTAACTATGAGATTGATGCTGATTGGGATACAAATGTTTTATACACGTTTGATTACATCACCACTTATTACATTATAATCAACCATTCGATCATGTAAGATTAAACAGTAGGCCGTAGTTCCCGCTGGAAAATTTGTCTTAGACTCAAATTCTAGACGGACATCTACTGGCGCTTGTTTTAATGCCTCGTTCTGTTTTGAGCAATCAATTACAATTAATGGAGCATACTCGATAAAGTTTTTCCTTGTTAGCAGGGGTTCTCGATCTCTGTTGTAGTATATGGCTTGAAAATTGGCATACATGTTGTACAATACAGAGTATTGATTGTGATTTACATCAAGATTGAGGTTACCGTATGGATAATGTTGTGAGTTAAGAAATAGCTTCACATTGCCAATGTTGCAGTGATCGAAGTAACTAGCATTTGCATTTTTAATCATTCTCCGATTGGTTTGGAAAGCTACAATTACAAAACGAGGCTTTTCCAATTGATTCGATGTTTTGACTGTCCAATTATGTTTCGTTGTGCTTGGAAGCAAGGGATACTCATACATTTCCCAAGTGCGAAAACTCATAGTGATGTCTCGTTTAATCTGACTATATAAACGTATTTTATACTTGTCTGACAACATCACATATGGCATCAACCACTCAATTCGTGTAAGCTCAATCTTGAAATCCTCGTAACCGCCAGCTGCAAGAGGAGTCTGCACAACTGCGTCAGTATCCGTTCGTGATCTCGTGAGAATGAGCTCATGTTTTATATTGATAATGATTTTCTGATAGTCTTCAGCAAATCCAAGTATCATGGAGAGTGGGATACAAACATCAAAGTGGCCAGTATCATTAGTGAGCTGTTTGGTTTCCTCAACGTCAAGCCAGCCAGCATTTTCAATCATTGCGCTTCCACCAGGATTGAAGGATGTGTAGCCTTTCATGAGGCTAGTTATACCAACATTCTTACATCTATCAATCTCAATGGCATTGATCTCGTAGCGAATTTCCTCAAACAGATGTAAAATAGCATTGTTCACCAGCTTCGTTGCTACCACAGCAGCACCGGTCGCTTTCGACAATTTACCACACACATGTAGAGTACTTCGTGAGGGCAAGAGGCATAGATCTTGATGTTGAATGGATATGCGGATTTCATCACTGTTATTGAAGGTTGATGTATAAGGTTGATGTGCATGTATCTCATAATGCGCTACGGATTCGTCGAATGCGACGGCTGATTGCACGTGTAACGCTCCTTCCATTGCAGCAAAATATTACGCACGTTATTTTCTGCCACCAACAATAACGCGAAGCCCTAGACTTTTTAGGAATTGAGCGTTGCGACGTGTGATCGTCTTGGGGGCTCGAGCGTGACTGGTTACTCGATGACATTTTAGTCCTCTTTTATATGCCTGCGTCACGTTATTGGCATTATTATTATTATTATTATTATTATTATTATTATTATTATTGAAGATGATTCCCATGATTAGCTATTTGGCTTCTTTAATGTGTAGTCTAATGGTGATAACTTCACCGCGAAAATTAACTAGTTCTCCGTCTTGATCGACTATGCGTAATTGCAGATGATCAATGATCCTCACGGCTATTGGAAGGTAAATGACGTGTGATGGAACTTCAATGATCTTATACCCCGGTGGCACTGCCGGGAAGAATTCATGGATCGTATGAACTTTATGCTCATTGATGTATGCTCCCGAAGTAATATTGCACTCAACTCGCAATGCATTGATTTTCAGAATAGCAACCGGTAATTCCGAGCTATGAGAGATATGAGCGGGTAACTCTCGATGTGTAAAACCAAGTAGTCTAGCAATCGAGTCTTGTGGACGAAAATCAATGTTTTCACTACACTTTATCACGCTTCGTAGAGTATTGTTATTAGGCTTCAAACTAATGGTAATATGTTTAGATGCAAGCTGTTCTTGCAAGTACACATCAATGTCTTCAATCTCGTAACTTCCTGTAGGTAACACAATCACTTCTTTACCCACATAGATCTTGTTTTTCCCAGTATCGACGTTGGGTATAGAATTAAAAGATAGTAATTCCACTAGCCCAAGGTGATAGTTCTTGCTAGGTGAGAGCTCAATTGGCGGAAAGTATTGTGCCTCTAATATAGATGTTGTTCCAGATAAACTGAGAGTCAATGAATCTCCCATGATGGTTCACACTAGACTGATACAATAAGCATCACTTACAGATCCTTATATAAGAATTTTAGGCATAGATGCCCACACTCATATGTATCAAAATTTTGATATCTCTTATGATTATACTTGATAACATTATCGAGGCCGAGATAATCCATTAGATCGTGGGGAGGCTGAAGATCACCAAAACTATCAAAGTAATCAACATTTCGACCATTTTTCCGATAAGCCACCCAATGAGTACCTGATCCATCTTTATCGTCGAGATTAATTATTCCAGATTCACGATAATGCGGTGCATCTGATGGTAAGTCGTTCCTCATAAATACACCACGAAAATTAGGAATTTCACGTGCATACTTAAGTAGATCAGTGTCTGTCAGAGCACGGTTTGGCAGTCTTACTTTGAAGTTTTTTTTTTTTTTTATTTGCTCCGAAATGGAAACCAAATCCAGTTTTGTGTGGCTTGAGATAGAGACCTTTACCTAGCGCGATAGCCTCAACCGTCTTATTATGCCTTTGACTTTCCGCTAATTGCTGTGTTGCAGCTTTCGCATCATTTACGGCTTTTACTATTCCAGCAGCACCACCAGCCAATGCGCCAGTTGCACTTAATCCAGCAAATAGTGGAATAAGAAGAGGCAAAAATCCTCCAACTTTTTTCGGTACTGGCAGAATACGAGGCACGCGTACATTTTTTTTCCCACCAGCTGTCTTGACAGCAGCACGAGCACTCTTTAGCGCCGATCGAATAATTTCTTGTGTGTTAGAACCAGTCGATTTTGTGGCAGCTTTTATTATCTTGGAAAGCGTGGTTGGAGGTTTGGTCTTTCTCTTCCTCTTATTTATACCCATGCCAAGCTTAGCCTTTATCTTCATGGCGTTTGTAACAGCGTAGGCTGCAACCTTTTCACTTACACGAGCGTCGTTTGAAAATACGCGATGCCAAGCCTTGTCAGCTAAAATTTTATCGGCCTTGTTGCGATCCGCAATGTTTTCACGATTCTGTGAGTATGCGATATCGTGTTCCTTGCAGGCTGCGTCTAGAGGATTTATCCCAGGATCACCACGAGCAAGACGTTCCGCTAGTTTTGTGCCTGGTCCACAGTATTGATAGCCTGGTAAATGAAGCTCGATAGGTAGTTTGTTGAGGACTTTATTCAGCAGACCGCAACCTTTAGGCATGATGCTTACACTAGAAAGAGCAGTGAACGAATGAGATTCGGAGTATATAAGCACAGTATTTATACTCTAAACCATCAGTCGCTGCCAACATGGATTTCAGAGAGCAACCGCTCTCGCTGCCGGTAATGAATTTTGATAGGCTAGCTGAAAGGAAAAAAGTATGCACACGTCATGGTCCACTATTACCCAACAGTATCCGAGCAGTTTTTTGTGGTCCATCAAATTGTGGAAAGACCAATGCATTGCTTACTCTGATTACACATCCAAATGGATTGAGATTTGAAAATGTATACATATACTCGAAATCATGGAATCAACCAAAGTATAAGTTTCTCGAAAAACTTCTGCAGCCTATGAAGGGTATTGGATTTTTTGCCTTTGGTGAACATGATCAAGTAGTATCACCCGAAGAAGCTATCAGGGGTACAAATTGAAAATGCGGGTTTGATAACAGATGGCGTTACTAACGCTATACGCATCAGGCAGTACTGTGACTATGTTCATGTCAAAGCTACGTCTTATAGCTTTAATTTTCAGTATGTGTCAATTTGTCGCAGTGTCAAATTCATAGTTTTTTTGAGCTCTCAATATGTCGAGTTTCGTGCCAACAAAACAGCATTTGCGGGAAGTTTTAATTTACTTCTTTAATTTGAAGAAAAGTGCTGCTGAAGCACATCGATTGGTCTCCGAGGCTTATCCGAGTCATGTTCCATCGGTTTCAACGTGCGAGAGATGGTTTGTGCGGTTTAGAAGTGGTGATTTTGACGTTGAGGACAAAGAGCGGCCGGGCCAAGTGAAAAAGTTTGAGAATGCTGAATTGGAGGCAATACTCAATGAAGACTCGTGTCAAACTCAACAAGAGCTCGCAGATTCATTGGGAGTGACACAACAAGCCATTTCCCATCGTATAAAAGCCCTCGGAATGATCCAAAAGCAAGGACATTGGGTGCCGTATGAGCTGAAGCCGAGAGACGTCGAGCGCCGTTTTTTTGCATGCGAACTGCTGCTCGAACGGCAAAAACGGAAGGGTTTTTTGCATCGCATTGTCACTGGTGATGAAAAGTGGATCCATTACGATAACCCGAAGCGCAAAAAATCATATGGTTACCCCGGCCATGCATCATCATCGACGGCCAAACCAAATATTCACGGCGCCAAGCTCATGCTCTGTATTTGGTGGGACCAGCTGGGTGTGGTGTATTATGAGCTATTGAAATCGAACGAAACCATCACAGGAGCACTATACCGAACTCAATTGATGCGTTTGAGCCGCGCACTCAAAGAAAAACGGCCACAATACGAGCAAAGACACGACAAAGTAATTTTGCAACATGACAACGCTCGGCCACATGTTGCAGCGCTGGTCAAAACATACCTACAAACGCTGAAATGGGAAGTCTTACCCCACCCGCCGTATAGCCCAGATATTGCTCCTTCCGATTACCACCTTTTCCGATCGATGACACATGGCCTAGCTGACCAGCGCTTCCATTCTTACGAAGAAGCCCAAAAATGGGTCGATGACTGGATAGCAGCCAAGCCGGCCGAATTTTTTCGCGACGGTATCCGTAAATTGCCAGAAAGATGGGAAAAAGTTGTGGCTAGCGATGGACAATACTTTGAATAATTCATTTGTTACCATTTTTTCAGAATAAACGTTCAAAAATAGAAAAAAATCCCGCATTTTCAATTTGTACTCCTGATAATATTAATTCAATCATGATATTTGATGATATAGCCTGCGAGAAACAAGATAATGTTAGAGCCTTTTACTGTATGGGTAGACATAAGAATATTGACTGCTTCTACTTGTGTCAGTCGTATGCACAAATACCTAAGCATTTAGTACGTGATAACGTTAACATGCTTGTAATCTTTCGGCAGGATGATATTAATCTCAAGCATGTTTATGATGATCACGTAAATACTGACATGACGTACTCGCAGTTTAAAGACTTATGCTCGAAATGTTGGAATGATACCAATCATGGGTTCCTAGTAATTGATAAAGATCGTCCAGGGCTCGACTGTGGTAGATACAGGAAAGGTTTTGACTGCTTTGCTACAAATATATCATGCGTAAAGAGTAAATCTTAATCAGATCATCATGAGCAGTCGAAGCGATAACATCGCTGACGAATTTCGTCGCGAGAGAAAGACACTTTGTCAAGTAGAAAAAGTTAGAAATGCTATTAAACATAAATACAAGCTTTTAAAAGCTGGTAAGCAGATTATGGAAAAAGCTTGGGATGAAACATTCAAACCAATCGTGAAGCCGCTTAAAAAACTTGTTAGTGCTACTGACACAAATACGCATGAAATAAAAAAAAACTGGATTCCCAAGAAAGAGAAGGATGAGAAGGAGGAGGGCGAGGAAGATACATCTCAAAATGAAGAGCAGGATAATTCATTTAAAACTGCATTCACAGATAATGATGATGATGATGATGATGATGACGATGATGATGATGATGATGTGGAAGCATCAACAAAGAAAAAATCTGACCAACCATATTCAGCTATTGAGAAATATTTGAACTTACTCGATAAAAATCGTAAAAAGTATCTCGATATGACTTATGGAGTTCGAAAGCTGCCGGATGGCACACTTATGATTGGCGATTCCACCGTAAGTTTTGGTAACGAATACGTTATTATTAATGATGACACCAACAACAAGTATGATAAGACCATTGGTTTGCTTGAACTGCTGTTCAGAAAAGATCCCAATCAGAATTTCATAAGCAATGAAGATGTAAACAATTATGGGAAAATTGTGCTGAGAACAAATGCACACAAAAAACACTATAATTCTGATGAGTTAGTCCACAGACAAAACAGTAAAAAATATAAATCCTATATAGCTCCAATAATTGGTGCTTCTACATCAACTCGAAAGAGACAATCTACTGGTGGTTCATTACCACAATACAAGATTGCACGACGAGATACACGAATGGATTATGTGTATTGGGATAACCCCAATGAGCTGGTAGATCGATTACGTTTATTGCTAGCTGAAAGTTCAGCAGGCAACCCCAGTCATACGAATGAAATCGTTTCACTCATTGAGGAATTGCGTGAAGCAGGAATCGTTTATTAGCAGTGACACATGCGTGAATATACTCAGTTGAATAATGAGCGTCGACGTGTTCGGACGGTATTTTGGATGTACTAAGGGCTCACGGGGTCCACCAGGGTTTGGCTTCAAACTCACTGCAAGCGGAAACTACGACATTGAAAATAGGAGACTCAGCAACGTTGGTGAATCACGTGAACCAAATGATGCTGTCAATTTGAATCTCGCTAGACAACTAATTCAACAGGAGTTAAGTACATTGCTTCAGGCTACAACTCATCAACGTGAGCAATTGGATGATTTAGAGTTGAAAATACAGGTTTTTCAAGAGCAAGTAAAAGAGCGAATAAAGCATATTGAGATAAACATTGCTACGACTTTAGAATTAGCAGTTCGTAATGCAAAGGCTATTGGTTCCTTGCTTGCGCACACTCCTCAAGAGATTCTTCAAGATCAAGCCATCAAAGAATACTGAAATAAATATTTTTAGAGTTATATAGACTTGATAGTCCGTAAAGCCTTTGAAGCGTTAATCAGGCACACTCCTCGACATGGAGCATCGAAGACTAGTAGAAGAATTACATACGCCTGCGCGTCGCAATTATTTACGACGCAAGTTTGATATACGTGATATTGATGAGACATGGCAAGCTGATCTTGTTGAGATGCAGCCGTACGCTCGAGAAAACAAAGGATACAGATATCTGCTTACAATAATCGATGTACTATCCAAGTTTGCATGGGCTGTACCAGTGAAGCGCAAAACCGGTCAGAATGTTACCGCAGCTATGGATTCAATTCTTCAAGATGGACGAGTACCTACCAATCTCCAGACTGATCTAGGTAAAGAATTTCATAATAAGACTTTCCAGAATTTAATGAAACGTCATGACATCAATCACTATTCCACATATAGTAATCTTAAAGCATCTATAGTGGAGCGCTTTAATCGTACCCTTAAGAATAAAATGTGGATGAAATTTAGTCTACACGGATCTTACAAATGGATAGACATTTTAGATGATCTCGTGGCGACATACAATGACACGAAGCATCGAACTATTAGTATGAAACCGAGGAACGTCACAGCGGACGCTGTTGAAACGCTAATTCAACGTTTTTCTACTACCAATGAACGAAGAAACTGTGTAGTGAAATTCAAAATCGGTGACAAGGTGCGAGTGAGCAAGAACAAACACGTTTTCGAGAAAGGCTACACGCCCAATTGGTCAACGGAAATTTTCACTGTGAGTCGAGTAATGAGGACGATACCTGCAACGTACAAGCTGAAGGACTACCAAGATAGACCCATCGCTGGTGGTTTTTATAATGAAGAATTACTGAAGGCTAATTATCCAGATACCTATCTCGTGGAGAAGATTCTCAAGAAACATGGAAATCGTGCTTATGTCAAATGGTTGGGATTTACCAATTCACATAATAGTTGGATAAATAACGCAGAATTAACTACAGGAATGAAATAATGAGTCGACATTTATGTATATTAAAAAATATCTTTTTATTCATTATAAAATAAACACATTACAAAATAACCAATTCGATTTGATTTTTCTTCTCTTTTTCAATATAGTTTAGATGCAATGTACCATGTGTGATCGTTTCCTTCATGCGGCTGAATAGAGCCTGATCTTTCTCAAATGCCGCAGAAACACGTTTAGGCAGAAAGATTTGGAATTCATTGTTGAGAGTGGCAACAGTTTTTTGACCATATTTAGTCGTCACTTGACGTAAATCGGTGACTTTATGTATTTCGTTGATTCGTAGATCAATGATTCTTTTCGTTGGGAGGTAATCGTCTTGACCAGCGAGTTTGTTGAGTGCATCAATATCCATCATGAATGCCCAATGAAGTTGACTGTAGAAGATGGACGCGCGTATGTGATAGTGGCGAGCAACAGGTTCCAATATTATTGGCGTAGATTTCTTTAGCCTGCTATACGTTTGACGTACGTTTCGTCTGACGACGACGACAACGAATATGTGGGACTGATGAGCAACAGGTTCCAATGTGTTTGATGCGAGTTCCGTCTGATAGAGTTGATTGTGAACTGCTTCCAATACAAGACTGGTTCAGGTTCTGAAGTATTCTTTAGTATCCTTTAGTATCCTTTAGTATCCTTTAGTATCCCCAAGGTATCAATGGATCAACGTGTAGATGCTGTGAACAGTTGACGATGAAGATCTGATGGAACTAGCTGCAGTCACACTCTTCATATAGTGGTATCACCCACCACCGATCTACCATGGAGAAGGAGATTCGTGTCGCTGATTGGGTTTCCACAGCAGGCAGTCGCGGAGAAGGAAATTGAAGTCGTTGATT
The DNA here is from genome assembly GCA_963942595.1 of Cylloceria caligata. Taxonomy (NCBI): domain Eukaryota; kingdom Metazoa; phylum Arthropoda; class Insecta; order Hymenoptera; family Ichneumonidae; genus Cylloceria; species Cylloceria caligata. The sequence goes on along the minus strand of OZ012706.1, from coordinate 54,819,231 downwards.
GGATGACTAGAGTATGTATGTAAGAGTGGGGTGTGTATGCAAGAGTAGGGAGTAGGTTGGTTACGACATGATTGAAGTCGGTTTCGACATGTCTTGCGGTATCCTGTAGTGCCCCCAAGGCAGCGTATCCATGGTATCAACAAATAAATATCGTTTATCATCATGCGGACTCAATGCGAGCTTTACTTGTTTCTCTGTATAGACAATGTGCATGCGTGACCTTATGACTCGTTGCTCACGACACTGTGTTGTTCCCTCGAAAAGGCATTGATGGAAATCATTGAAGGTTATGGTTGCTTCCACTACGCCCGTTTTCACACCTTTTACCTTCTTCATATAATCATTGCCATTTACTCGAACACTATACATTTTGCTGCGTAGACCAACGAATTCTGTCATAATCTGCCCATTGCACTCATCCTTCATCAATCCAACGATTTTTTTATTTGCTTGAGGTAGTGCAAATTGATTCTTAGCTGGATAATCAGAGGTATCGAATTTCCGGATATCACGTCTCATGATATCATATATGTCAGGGCACTGAATCTCATAGAGTAGACTGTCGGTGCCGGTATACAAGAGCTTGCAGTGATCATCGGCAAATTGCGTTTTCATGTAATCATAGTGGAAATCGTAGACTAACACTTTCGACAAGTCCAGCACACAGAGCCCTATGTAGATTGGTTTGTTGAGATATACCTCTGTCTTCAAAAGCTGTACAGCAATGAGGTTCTCTTCAAAGATTGATCGGCTGTGGAATGTTGGTCTCGCAATAAGGGCCTCAGCACCATAACGTCCATCCCAGCGTGTGACGAGTTTTATATCCACATGTTTACGAACATTTTCCATCGTCTTGCCAAACACTGCGTTGTTCATGAGCTTGAAGAGATTTTTCTCGAAATCATTCGTTGCTTGTTTCCGCATATCGCTATTTAAGTCAATGTAGGATTTTAACCACGGCCTCTGTTTGAACTTCAACACTCGATGAATACGTTTGAGTTGTAGACCATACTTGAGCGCCTGTTTTAGATTCCGATAGTGGATAACGTAGTTGCTCTTGAAGTCTAATGTTGTCATCAGTTTGATCTGCGTTGAACCTGGTGCACTTTTGTGTTCAGGACATAGTGGTAAGTCTCGGTGGGCATCATGAAGGCTCACGGGATAATCCAGATCGACTTCCAGGATGTATCCTTCTAATGCATCGTCCTCAATCGCTTGAAAATCAATATTTTCTGGATTTTCCACCCATGTGAAGTCTCCATATGGAAGCGATTCCATCATCGCCCAACCGTAAAGATTGTTGACGTCAAAGTACATGAGATACTTGGTGGGCTCTTGAGGCTCATAATTGCTCATATACTTGTTGTTCGCTTTGGCATAACGGTTGCAGCACTGACTCACGCCGCCCCTCACTCCTCGTTCAACGAACAGATGCATCTCCAAGTCCGTGAAAAGCTCCAACTCAATCTGTGTGAACTTGAGCATGGCGTCCCACGTGAATCCTGGTGTTGTGTAGTAGTGCGCAGGGTCCAGATCATACGCTCTGATGCAATTGTCGCGAAAATTCTCGAAGATATCGGCTAAGAGGAGAACATCAGTTTTCAGATAGAGATCTGAATATTCGCCCAAGTCATGAATGTTGAACTCTTGCCACACTCTCTTTGCGTGCTCGTAATCGTCGTCTGTGATATCGCTGTCATTCAGCGTACTATGGAAATCTTCTTTAGTTGGAAGATTATACTCATCCAGTTTCTGCACAGCGTCAACGTATTCATATGGGAAGACACCTTTCCTCGATAGCAGCTCAATTTTATCATTGGGAAGTTGTGGAAATTCGCGTCTAACAATCTTCAATTCCGTAAGGTATGAAGCTAGTTTTTCCAACGATGAAGCCATAAAGCGGAACGAGTCGATGAATCGAAAACTCACATCGCTTCCATCAATGTGCTTTTGAAAGGCGATGTAACGTTCCTTCGTTTGTGCCAGTATATCCACGCGACCATTGAAGCATGTTACGATTTCACGTATAACAAAATGTGAATCATATCCCGTGAGGTTGTGGAAGACCACGGGTATCACTCGTGAGTCTTGATAAAGTAAGTTGCACTCGTTGTGTGCTGGTCCTCTGTATCTAGGTGCACATAAATATGTATTGTATTTTCAAGCTTTATTATTATTTGAATGAAAAAGGGTTACTAAAATACATACTGTCCAGTCAAATGGCAGTGATCATGGACTCGATCGTTGCTGGATAAATTCCTGTTACAAATATGACACGTAGTTGCCATATGAAACTGCGTTCTCTGCTCGAATGACAGCTTCGATATAGGCTTAGGATTCATGTACAGCTCTTCGAGGTCCGTGGCCAATTGTTGCAGCTCCCTCACGAACCATTCCGCAGGCTTCACACCTCTGTAGCTGCAGTAGCTCGATTTCGAGATATCATAACTGCAGTTTAGGTAATACCCAATGCTGAACGCCTCATGCTTTTGGTACGCGTTTTCATCTCGGATCGGTTTGAGTAAGCATTCAAAGTCCGCGTAGACAATAAACGGTACTCTCTCTTTATTGCTATGATTTTTAAAGCGAAGAATTTTTTTCTTTACTGACGGCATGATAACCTTGCATTTGTTTATCTTCCTGCAATCTTCTTCATGTGCGGTAAGCTTGCCTTCGTTACGAAAGTAGTGCAGGCAGCGATCGCAAATATGATGCTTGTGAATACGTTTCGATAGCTGTATCGAGACTAAACGAGACAAGTGTTTGATCCACACGTAATGGAATCTCGGTAGTTGGTATACGCTGTTAGCATCTTCGTTTTCTTGCTCTTCGTCCTCATCCACGTAGTGATCTTGCATGAGAAGAAGGTTAACATGCAGAGTTTTTTTCGTAGACGTTACATGCAGAGGAGTGGTCACGAACTTTCTCATTCGTTTCTTCAGAATGTAGACGTTGATTGATATGCCATTATTCTTCTCAAATTTGCTGAAATGATGCGGCATCACTGGAAAGTCGATACCAGTGAAGTTGAGTTCATGCGTATATCTCTCGTATGTAGAAACTCGATTAGGATTATGTACTGCCGGATGTAATGCTGATAGTACAGCCCACTTGAAGCACATGTTGTCAGTATTTTTCACGTTGACGCATGCATTCTTATTTTGAATCTCGATTGGGAGATCTATATAGGAGCTACCTCGCATTGGATTCAACATGTTGATGTTTAGTGTGAGATTGACGATAGAATACAGCGTCCATCCGGAATCTTGTAGCTCGAATTCTTCAATTTCTCTCTGAATCGATGCTTGGATGTTGACAGTAAACCAATCTTTGATTGAAGTTGCTGGATAAATCGCTTCAGCCTTCGTGTTGAAGTGCTTCATTTCAACAATTTCTTCATCATTCTTCATTACCTTAAATTTTGCTGCTAGTACTGCATATACCTTGACTGCCATCTTCTCAATCTTCATGATACTTTTTATTTCTTCATGGAAAAGTGTTAAGCAATCTTCCAAGAATAGATTGATATCGATGTGCTTTAAGTTGGTGATAACTCCAGTCTTGATGCGCTCATTGAAAGCCGATAGTAGGTTCGACCATCTCACTCGATCCAAGATTCCTTTTTCATCAGTCCTCTGCAAGCCTGAACCTTGTTTTATCAAACGTTCTAGTTTGATTTCAATACCTTTCAGGAAACCAATCATGAACAGATACTTCTGACGTTCGGCAACTGTGGCTCCCACCAATAATTTTTCTATGGATTTGATGACTGCAGCAAGCCGTTTGATCCACTCTGCGATCTCATCTGATTTTTGAGTTTGAAGAAGCTCCAAGATATCCTCCCACGTCTTCATGACTGCATTGCGCTCCTGGAGATCCATTCTGATCCAAGTATTTCGAAATACTTTGCTTTAAAGAGAGAGTGACTTTGGAGTAAATTGAACGGTCGCTTCGGAATGAGTCTCTCTTGCTGAAGAACTTGTATTTATCCCCACGAAAAGTACTGAGATGTATCGAACTCGTAGCTAATTGGTCAATATTCATGAATACATTCATTGTTCATGTCTGCGTTTGAATCTAAAAAAGTGGTGGGAAGGCTACAAAGTCGTTGCTGATTGGTTGATATCCTCGAATGTATCCATCGTTCATGGTTGTACAATAGCTCGCAGTAGAGGCGACAAACGGGTATAAAAGAGCTGGAAGCGTGACTGTTGGCATCACTTTATTCATCATGGAGTACATAGTAGACGTTCAAGCGCCCTTTTAATGAATTCGTATTCAAAGAGATGGCAGTCATTCCTCTCGAAGATGACTCCTTACCATCAGTCTATCTGTTTGAACCGCCACACAAATGGAGTTTCCTGCCAGCCAAATACAAGAGCGAAAATCGATGGCTAGAAGCAAATTATCATGGCATTCCCTGGGTTAATGGTGATATACCATATGATGAAATCAGCAAGACTCTTATCAGTCTTCTACGCGATGCGAGCAAGATTTATACCAAGGGCTTAGAGAAGAAACGTTGGCTGGATAGGATTCTTCCAAACGTTTACAATATTGAAGACCTAGGATGTCCCGCGTTGGCAGCATTACCAACTAATACTGACATCACATGTACGAATCATCCAATCATGAATTGGACTCCCCACTGCGCAGCTCACAACGTGTGTATGATGAAAACATGGCTTCTAGACTTGCGCAAACAGATGGCGTCGGTTGCGTCATCTAGTGGAATCATCGCAAACTCAACTGTCAACTGCATCATAAATGATACAACTACTCTAAAAGGCTACTACGACGAGTGTGATTTCTCACTGTAAATACTTACTCATGAGCCCTGTACACTCGACAATAAAAAATTCTATGTTATTTTTATAAGTTAAAAAATTGTTCTTTAATTACTGCTCCTCCTCCCCCTCCGCCCCCTCCTTCTCTTCCGAACTAGAAATCGAGCTGAAATTAAAAGACTATGACGAAAAATCATTGACGAATTAACTATAGTCGCTGTTCTCAGGATAACTGCTCTACTCTATAAGTTCGATTATCAGCAGTGGTTTCAATGAAGCTGATATTTAATATCGAGCCATGATAAATTCTCTGCTGGTATCGATTAGATTTCAAAACATCTCGGTCGGTATAGACGTGCTCGCAATAACCGCCTGTGGATTATCGAGCATCTCTGTTGGTGCAGATGTTCTCCCAATATATCCCCCTTCGCGACTCAGTAAAGATGTTTAAAATAATCTCCGTGTGGAACGCCACGGGCCCAAAACATCAGCACACCCCTTCTCTGGACAGCAATGGAGAGAGGGCAGGTGACGGTCGACTTAGCTGAGAGGGTTGTAAAGATGACACGTGTGAAGCATTAGGCTCTCTGGCTCGCAATTGAGAAAAAAAAATTTTCTAATTTTAAATGGTCTATATTATTTTTTAATTAATATCTAATAATGACAAAAGCTGAGGTATAGAATTAAACACTTTTTTTTTATTGCGTTGAAATATTAAAAACTAGATTACAAAATATTAATATTAAATTTACTTTATCTATAAAAATTTGACGCTAATATTATATTTACATAAAAATTAAAATCTTTTCAGTTAAAAATGCAACTAAGATCAATAATATAAGTTGATGCACTATTTATCTCGAATTCTTTCGAATCCTCCTGTGGTGCACTCTATCCGAAAGCGATGACAGCAGAGCGAAAGTCTGTCTTATCATGATAATGTCAGCCTTACCATGATGAAGTCCCCCTTAGCATGGATATCGAGCGTGATCTATAGAATCCGACTGTGGTTTCATCGAAAAAACTTTATCAAGTATGCTGCATTAATTATAATTGGTTGTTCAAAACAGAATGAGGCATTAAAACAAGCACCAGTAGATGTTCGTCTAGAATTTGAGTCTAAGACAAATTTTCCGGCGGGAACCACGGCCTACTGTTTAATCTTATATGATCGAATAGTTGATTATAATGTAATAAGTGGTGATGTAATCAAACGTGTATCAAACATTTGTATCTAATCAACATCAATCTCATAGTTAGATATTTAAGATCTATAGTTAAGAATTTTTTAGGTTAAATGCATTACATGTAAGATATATATATATCTACCGTTAAGAGTTTTTATAGATTACATGCATTATCTGTAACATTAAAAAATTAAAACAAGTTTTTATACAGCAAATGTATTTATCTCGAATTCTTTCGAATCCTCCTGTGGCGCACTCTATCCAAAAGCGATGACAACAGAGCAAAAGTCTGTCTTATCATGATAAAGTCTCCCTTACCATGGATATCGAGCGTGATCTATAGAATTCGACTGTGGCCCCATCTATAACAGTACCGACGTAAGATAATTTCTGGCTGTTGGTAAAATATCAACAAAGGTATCGAATCTCCCAATATCCCGATATCCCGATATCAGGATATCCCGATCCCAAATACCCCGCGAGGTCTCGCTGTGAGTTAGTAGGTCACTTATCTACAGTGATCGGTAGTACAGTGTGTGTGTGTGTGCTTCGGTAGTTGGTGCGGTAGATTCAGGCGCATTTATCGATCATGATCTAGTAGTGAGTTACCGCACTGTAGGGGAGGCTCGGTCAGTACACGACTACAGTAAGTATACATAGAACGTTGCGCGCCATCTAACTGGATACCATGTAACCATTATGGAAATATTGATCTTGATCTATCCGACTGTAGCACCATCTAGCAGACAACAATTTCGACATAAGGTAATTATCGACAGGCGGTCATTACCGTATGTGGGTAAAGTAGGTTTCTAGGATAATTACCGACTGAGCACAGGTAAATTTACACCTGCCCAGGTGGTGTGCTGGAACCGGCCTAGCTTATCTACTCACTGCATGTTCCGGATCTCCGTACAAATTTAATATCGGTCGGAAAAATAACTGATCGCGGTTACGAAATTCACTTTAAACCAAAAGAGGCCGTAATTGTAGATGCGAACGGTGACGTAATGTTACATGCGAAACGAATCGGCGACCTGTACTATGTACGCGAACACAAGAAAAAAGCACGCACCGCAAAGACAACGTCAATCGCTGAAGAAGCAACCTTCGAATTATGGCACAGGCGTATGGGTCATATAAATGTGAGAGACATGTTATGCGCAAAGCAAAACGTAACCGTAAAAGGAATAAAGTGTGAACATCCCTCGACCGAATTTAACTGCGACACTTGTTTGAAAGGAAAAATGACCCGGACGTCATTTCCGAAAAAGTCTAAAAGAGAAACAAACATTCTCGATATAATACACTCGGACGTGTGCGGACCAATGCGTGTCGAGTCTATCGGGCGGGCGCGATATTACGTCGAATTTATAGACGACAAGTCGAAATGGTGTGAAGTCCGTTTTCTGAAATCTAAAGCAGACGTATGTAAAGCTACCATTGAATACATCGCGCTGGTAGAGAATCAAAAAGGGAAGAACGTAAAATGTCTACAATCCGACAACGGAAAAGAGTATACATGTCAAGAATTAAGTGACTATCTGAAGAGCCGTGGAATCACACGAAGACTGACGATCCCATATAACCCAGAGCAAAACGGCATATCAGAAAGAAAAAATAGGACTCTAGTCGAGATGGCCAGATGCCTTTTGATGGAATCAGGATTGTCGGATTCTTTTTGGGCAGAAGCGATAAATACGGCAAATTTTATCCGAAATAGAGCACCTTCGAAAAGCCTGAACGGAAAAACTCCATATGAAATGTGGACAGGAAGCGTGCCAGACGTGAGTTCATTCAAAGTATTTGGCAGTCAACTTTTCTACCTCGATCGAACGCCTGGGAAGGGAAAATTCGATCCCCGCGGCCGAAGAGGAACCTTCCTGGGATATTCCGACGAAAACAAAGGTCTCCGAATTTGGTCAATAGACGATAAGAAGGTCATAATAAGTAGAGACGTGAAATTTGTCAGCGAAGATAAACAACGTTCAAACGATAACGCTGACATTTTTGAGGGCCTTCAGCAGACGAATATTAACGAAGTTGAGCTGAGCGTACACGAGACTATGGAAGATCGACGTTGGGCAGATATCCCATTGAATCCAACTGAAAACGAAGAAGATCGGCAGAATTTGCCCGAAGAATACACCGAACAGGAAGACGAACGTAATGAAGACAATGACGAAGCCGCTTCGATCCCACCAAAAAGAGGACGAGGCAGGCCAACGTTTATCAAAACCGGACAAAGGGGGAGACCACGAAAAGTGTATCAACCCACTAATGAAGAGGCTGTTTTTATCGAATACGAAAATGATGTAGCTAATCTCGCGGAAATACCTATGAGTCAAGCCATGTCGAGTCCTGACGCCGAACATTGGTGTACAGTGATGGACGACGAAATAAAGTCAATCATAAGAAACAAGACTTGGACTCTAGTTGAACGTCCTGAAAAAGAAAAAGTCATCGGTAGTCGAATGGTTCTCCGGAACAAATTCAAATCCGACGGAACTCTCGAACGCCGAAAGGCGCGATTAGTCGCTCAAGGATTTAGCCAACAACCAGGTATTCACTTCTCTGATACTTTTGCGCCGGTTGCTCGTTTCGGATCGATCAGATTGATGATATCCTTAGCTGCAAGATATAAGATGCAAGTGAAACACTTCGACGTTACTACTGCATACTTGAATGGCGAACTAAACGAAAACATATACATGGAAGTCCCGAAAAATTTACAAGAAAGTTTAATCAGAATCATCGAAAGTGAACAAGACAGCGTGACCAAAACTCAAGCGAGAAAGATGCTATTAGAACTGAAAAAAGGGAATAAGGTTTGTTCCTTAAACAAGTCACTTTATGGCTTAAAGCAAGCTGGAAGAAATTGGCATGAAAAACTTGAAAAAGTCTTAAAAGATTGTGGGGCAAACCCAACTCAATCGGATCCCTGCGTCCATCGAATCGGATGTGGAGAAAATATGGTCTTGATTGCCATTTACGTGGATGACATCCTCATGGCGTCAAAGAATCCAAAGAACATCGAACAATTAGGACGAAAATTGTCGAATCGCTTCGAAATTAAAGACCTTGGAAACGTGAAGTATTGCTTGGGCGTGGAATTCACTCGGAAAGATGATCAAATAGCAATGCACCAGCGAGGTTATGTAAATGATCTACTACATCGATTCGGGATGGCAGATTCAAAGCCCATTTCAACACCTATCGATGGAAGTGTGAAGTTGAAGAAGAACGAATCACCGAATGTAGAAGACGAAAAATTACCTTATCGAGAACTTGTTGGCGCATTAACGTATTTAGCTACCACTACAAGGCCCGACATTAGTTTCGTAGCAAGCTACTTAGGACAGTTCAACAACTGTTACGGATTAGAACACTGGAAGGCTGCGAAACGGGTGCTCCGTTACCTAAAAGGGACTAACGATCTCGGACTGGTATTTAAACCGAATACCGAACCGGCAAAAGGGTATGTCGATGCGGATTGGGGTGGCGGCGTAGAGGATAGACGATCGTACTCTGGATACGTATTTCTACTCAATGGAGCTCCAATCTCATGGGATGCCAAGAAGCAAAAAACGGTGGCATTGTCAACCACTGAAGCCGAATACATGGCCATGACGGAATGCGCAAAGGAATGCATTCATTTGCGAAGATTTTTGAAGGAACTGGGATTCGAGAAATTAGCGGACATATCAGTTTTGTGCGACAGCGGCAGTGCCATTAAACTAGCGGAAAATCCCACTTTTCACGGTAGAAGCAAGCACATCGACATTCGTCACCACTTCATCCGCGACGCTCTGAAGAATCAACAGCTGAATATCTTCCACACGCCCACAGAAAATCAAGTGGCCGATGTATTCACGAAAGGCTTACCTCGACATAAACATGAATGGTGTGTGAGATCATGTGGCATGAAACGATTTTTCGAATTTTAGATTGCGTTAATCCTCTGCTCAAGGGGAGGTGTTAGAACATATATATTTTATTGAGCCTCGTATCAAAGGAACGCATGTGTCTGAGTGTTAGTGCGTTGCCATGCAACATTCGCGTCAACCGTAGTGACGGTTGTTTGGCCAGTCAGCGACTGTTCGTCACCGCCTAAGGTTCTCCGACTTTGTACTCATTACACTTTTACGAAATACAGTTTATTCTTTGTGCTTTAACATCACGTTTATTTCTTGCTCCCACGATCCAATATCCTCAACACTTTCCCGCACAGCTTCCACACACTTCATTTCGCGTACAGTCTCCCGCCATGTGATAAAATCCACAACATTTATAGCATCTTAATATACCTATATACTCTTGTGCTTTACATATTTTCCATCCGATTTTTAATTCCTCTTTTTTTCGAAATATTTCTCGTCCCTCATCATTTATCTCTGCGATGACCGTTGTTCCTCTTTTATTTGCTCCATTCGATCTATGTACTATTTTACCCTCAAATCCTGCTCTATCGATACTATTTTGTTCCTTTATTTTATTCCAGAATTCATGTTCGTTTTCACAGTCTTCTTTATCTATGTCAGAAATCTTTATTTTCAAATTCTTTTTCTTTGGTGCTTTTATTTCATATTTATGTCCTAATTTTTTTATTGCTTTTTTTTCAGTTTATCCGCTTGCGATTTATTTTCACAACCCACTACTACTGCTCCTCTGGTTACTTTCTTTACTTTAGTTATTCCAACTCCAAGTGCTAAAACATCAATTTTGTTTTTAATGTCTTATTTCGTAACTTCACTTGTTATTTCGTCACTTTCATTTCTTGGTTTGATAATTATAACTGCTTCTTGGTCCTTTTTCATTACCTCACTATAGCTTTTTCCTTTATCTTCTACTCCATTATTAACTGTATTTAATTTATTTACTACTTTATTTATTTCATCTTTGACCACTTTATTTATTACCTTTTCTAATTCATTTTCTGTCCAACCTCTTATTTCTTCCCTAACCTTCTCTATTTCCTCCTGTACCGTCTCTCTCAATGTTCTCTTAATTATTTGTTTGCCTAACATTTCATCTTTCATTTCCTTCACAAGTTTATACATATAATCGATCTTTGCGTGCAGTCCCGTTGATTCTATTTCCGACATTCTTGTTTCCCTGCTCATGCCCGCAGCTATTATTTCCCTTCCGCTTGTCTTTACTATTACCCTTTCCATTTTGCCTTCACACTGCACAAGTTCATTATCTTTATTATATACTCTATGAAGCTTGTGACAGCTAGGGTGAAAGTATTTTTCGGACGGTATACATTTATAGTGAGAGAGAGAGAGAGAGAGGGAGAGAGAGAGAGAGAGAGAGAGAGCGAAAAGCGCCTTGGTCAGGTAGCGAGGTGTCGAGGGTTTCGGGCCACGCTGCGCTGTAGATCCGCGTCGCTTCCGCTGTCCCTTTTATGACTAATACCGAATATAGTTCTTCGATAATGTTAAACATATTTTTATTCTTAATAGCGTGTAACGTAAATGAGCATATATAACTACTATAGTAACAAACTGTCTATGGTTTTTATATCCTCTCACGATCCTAACTGTTTAGTTAAAACAATGTATTGGCTTTTCGATGTTCGTTAATGTTTAGTTTTCATATTTGCAATTATTTCTTATATCCTTTTAAGTAAGCATTTCTTTTCTGAATTCCTATCATAATTTTAGATTAAAATTGTTCATCAGTCCAAATGATTCTATATCAAATGGCTGCTTAGATTCACACTGGGTCGCAAAGTATAGGTTCTATAAATATGTATTGCTGCGAGAGAACACTCCTCGTCTTATGGTGTTAACACAGAGAGAGACGGGAAAGACGGCATCATCTCGGGTGCGACCTGAGAGCGTTGAGCGGCATGCTCCTACGCCAACAACCGCTACCGTAGCTTCGAGTCGTCTTTACCATCTATTCCATGACTAATATGAATCGTCTTTTCTTATTCTATTCTATTTTAACTCTGATTATCTGTATGATACTATTGCTTAGCTCTTATATCGAATTTCCGTTTAGGTGGTTTATTCCTTTTAAATTATCGATTTACTTATTAAATATATATATTCCATAGTTTAAGTATTTACTTCATAAAAAGTCCAAATCCTTGCTACGATTGTGTTTAAATTTATATTTAAACGTTCAGAGATTCTGAAGAAATGCCTTTTGGGCTTTTGGTGTTCTGTAGTCAAAAACAAATTCCAATTTTCTATCAATACCATTAATTAGACATAGGTCTTCATGTAATATTCTTGTTCATTGCATCATTCGTCATAGGATATAAGAACTTCCGAAGCAACGAAAACGTTGCTACGTCAGTTAGTATGTCTTCGCATAATATTCTCGTTTATTGCATCATTCGTTGTAGCATATAGGGACTTTTGAAGCAAGAAAAACTTTGCCACGGCAGTTAGTCTATCTTCGTGTAATATTCTTGTTTATTGCATCATTCGTCGTAGCATATAGGGACTTCTAAAACAACGAAAACGTTGACACGGCAGTTGGTCTATCTTCGTGAGCCAGATACGGTACATGGCGCGGGGAAGGAAGTAACCACCCGACAGTCACCAATAGAACACGCGGACATGAATCAATTAAAGATTTCGATGACACGCGCCGCCAATGATATCCATCGGCCGTAGAGGGAAAACTCTTGATACGAGATTCAGGTCCCTCTACGCTGGCCGTTTAGAGTGGGGCAGTGGCCTACCAACTCTTGGTTTCTCGTTGTCAGGTACAAGGAGGAGTGATTTACGTTAACTCTCTTGTGAGATGGCTGTTCCTCGGGTTTCCCCCTACCAGCACTGTTAACTCACGTCTGATGGTCGACGGACAATTTCGTAAACTAGACCCACCATCCAGCCTTTACCACGGCCAAGAGAACTGCCATGTCCTGATGTTTTTGCACGGTCGGCTAGGAAAAACCCTGCCCTCGCCATTTCTGGTTCATTGGACAAGTTGGACCTGCCCCCTGGGGGGCGGTGACTCACTTAGCCAGCACCGGCGATGAGGAGCGATCGAGACCCCTCCGCATCCTCGGTCTGTTTCCAGCGGGAGCCACGGGGAGGCGGAGTCACCAGTCTTCTTACTCGGTCCCAGCAGGTCACCCGGAAAATATCCAGGTAGTTTGGCCACAGCGGCTCGGCTGCACCGGCTGGCTACTTCCTTAGAGCGGTAGCCCCTGCAACTGCCGATTACAGCCCGTCGTTGTCAGGTACACTGAGATCACCTTGTTATTAACGTGCCGTTCCCGCCTTTCGGCCTACGACACGGCTCCCGCGAGCGTGGGGCCGAGATACGCTCGGCCAACGCGCTCCCCCGATTTGCATCGGGGCAGGCTACCAATCCCCACTTGGTTTTACCCTTAGTGTTACCTCTTGGTCTGAGGGGAAGCACTATCCATAAACTCCCTATTGACGAGTTGGCATTTTTAAAAACCTTGTGCCCGACAGAGTCCAACCCATTTAAAGGTTGTACACGGCAAAGCCGTGCGGCTGCAACAACCTCCCCATCTACCAATTAGTCCGAAGACTTAACGTCTCGCTTGGTGAGCACCCGAGCCTACACCACGGCGAGGTCGCTAACTCCCATACAGATAAGACGTTCACCCAGGGCAAGCAACCGAAGTTGCAATCTGGGTGGGCACAGTCCATCCGCGTGCGCCGGGGTTTCAATAACGAGAAACAAGAATGTACGCACAAATATACGTACTAATGGATAAGGGGTAGCTTACCCCCGTAAACTCATTTTCCTGTGAATGTGCAAAAATACGTCAACTTTATTTTAACTTGCCCTTCCAAATGGTACATGTTCTGTTTAATTTGGTTGATTAGTTTTTTGTGTAGGGTGGAAATTTGAAAAATCAGGGGGTTGTTCACCCCTGCAAATGAATTTTTTTCTTCAACTTAGCGTGGAATTTTGATTGTCTTCAATGAGGAGTATTTTGGTTTTTGTTTTATTAAAATCGGTTGACGCCTTCTGGGTGAAACTGCAAAATCACCCCTCGACATGCTATTTTTGAAAGGCAATTTCACCCCTTAAAATCGTTTTTCCGCCGATAAAAAAAAATACGTGTCTTTTAGTTTTCGATGCTCTACAACATACGTGAGTTGCATTAAAATCGGAGGGGGACACCAAAGTACCTTTCCTTGTCAGCTGCATGAAATGTGCTCGACAACGTGGCATTAGAGCACAACAACTCATGGGTCAATTACCAACCAAGAGAGTCACACCAGCACGACCATTCTTCTACTCAGGTGTGGACTACGCTGGTCCGCTGACCATCAAAACCTGGAAAGGTAGAGGCGCCAAACAACATAAAGGATGGCTGTGCATTTTCGTGTGCTTCGTCACCTCGGCCTTGCATCTGGATGCCGTGAGTGACTACTCAACTGACTCATTCATCGCTGCATTCAGACGGTTCACTGGACGCAGAGGCATCTGCAACACTCTCTATAGTGATTGCGGCACAAACTTCATAGGAGCAGATGCCACACTCACCATACTTTTCACTCAAGGTACAACAGAATCACTCTCACTGCATTGCTCACTCACCAGCGACGGAACTACGTGGAAGTTCAACCCACCAGCAGCTCCACATATGGGAGGAAAATGGGAAGCAGCAGTCAAATCAGTAAAATATCACCTGAACCGAACAGTAGGAGAAATCGCACTCACGTTCGAGGAATTAACCACGTTGCTCATCCAAATCGAAGCAACGCTCAACTCGCGACCATTGGAACCACTCACAGAAGACCCTGAAGATACTTCAGCACTCACACCAGCTCACTTTCTCATAGGAGAGCCGCTCACAGCCATACCAGAGCCATCACTCACAGATCTGAACGTTACTAGACTATCACGATGGCAACTAATACAACAAAGGCTTCAATATTTTTGGTCCAAATGGTCAACTCAATATCTCCAGCGCCAACTTTCTACATCAAAATGGTATCATCCATCGAACACCATCAAGGTCGGTTCATTAGTACTGATCACTGATGAGAGGTCTCCACCATCAAAATAGCCTCGCGCCAGAGTCACTCAACTCCATCCAGGAAAGGATGGACTGACCAGGGTAGTGTCACTCAAAACTGCAACAACAACACTCGTCCGACCAATCACCAAACTCGCCATCTTACCAGCTCAAACTGAATGAAGAGCAGATCACACTCAATCATCAACACCGTTGTTGATGGCGGGCGGAATGTTCAGTTTTCGCACCTACCAAGCACACACTCCACTCATGCACACGCTACACTCACAATCATCTGACACCTCGCGTCATATGGTATAGCTCGCAGGTATGCTATATCGATTTATCGACCGCGCACTCAAGCACATTGTCCATCACCTCACATCCTCGATCGAAGGTCACTCAAGCGGCCAACGCTGCTAGCGTGGCCCCAGCGGCAAGACCACTCACAAGGCTCACTTTCGATCGCTGGCGGCGAATCACAACTCAACCAAGCTGTGACGCACGTCCGCCCTCTTGATACTTTGCCTCGTGGTCGACGGATGTGGCCATTGTTCTCACTAGAGTCGCTCGCGCTACACGTTCCCGCGTAAACTCACAGAGATATTTAGTCGTTCCACTCACTTTAGTGTGCATTCAGTATTATAGTGTATTACATTCTTGGTCAAATCACCCGTGTGTCAAATCAGTGTCAGTACAAATCACAGCAAACCAACAGGACTAGTGCAGCACTCAGATACGCCATTCTGCCTCGCACCGCTGATTGGCGTCAGAACACTCACCATCATGCCGTGTGGCTTTACTAGAGCTTTCCAATCGGACCTTATTACCAGGATCAACCACACGAAATCAACAAGTCAACTCAGAGGCCTGAGAACCTACTCACCGCCAGTACATCAACACACAGGCCAGAACAGATGAAATTACATTTCTTGTGTATCCACCGGATATTTTATGCACTCAGTGTTAATTAATTAAATAAACATCGAATCTATTATTGTTACATACTGAGTGCATTTAATTATTTATACTTGTCACCAGGATCCTTAACCTTACTATTCGCATCTGTCACTTGACATGCTACGTGCGAGTGCATCGACCTGCTATCGGTCGACAGATTAAACATACTCAAACGATACACGTTCACTGCACAGAGCACTACATCCGTTGCCATTTATTATGTGTTACTCAGGCTGGCTAGGTGCTCACTCTGCGCACTTATCAATTTTTCTTAACATCTTGGCTCGTTAAAATTTAATAAAAAGTAAAAAATCTATTTCCCTGAAAAAAATCAACTCTCGAAGATGCGGTAAAAAGGGAAAGATTGGAATTTATAAATTAAATTGTTTTATAAAAAATCAGTAGTAAAGAATGATAATTTTTCACGAAGTGGATTGAATCGTTAAAATTCAATAAAAAGTAAAAAATCAATTTCATTGAAATAAATTAATGCTCGAAAATATGGTAAAAAGGGAAAGGTTGGATTTTATGAATTAAATCGTTTTATTAAACCTCGGTAGTAAATAATGATACATTTTCATGAAATGGATAGAATCGTTAAAATTCAATAAAAAGTAAAAATCAATTTCTTTGAAATAAATCAACTCTCGAAAATGCGGTAAAAAGGGGAAAGGTGGATTTTATGGATTAAATCGTTGCACAAAATTCAGTAGCAAGGAGGGATTAATTTTCGTGAAATGAATTGAATCACTAAAACTCAATAAAAATTTAAAATATCGATTTTCGAGGATTAAATCGGCTTATAAAACCACGGTAAAAAGGGAAAAGTAGAAAAATATTTTCGTTTCAGTTTATTTTTTTAACAATATTAGTTTGAACAAAACTAACACTCTAAGGTCCCGGACGAGCCCCCAGAATTTGTTGCGTCAAAATCGCGGCTTATTTTACGAAACCCACGAATTTCACATAGATGCACGTTTCGGTGTATATTTTCCGTGCTCTGGTCAAGGAAAATAAATCCTCCCTTTACCACACCCGACGAGAAAATACCGAAGACGCAAGCCCGTTTTTGAGTCTAACCTCGCGGAAAATTACTCGGGATAGGGCTGGAGTGCGTTTTGTTCTTGGTTGGGGATAATCACTTCACGAATAATGGGGTGGGACTTGAATGACGATTTCACGCGGAGCAAGGTTTCACTTAAATTGGTAATTGAAAATTGTACTAACGTTTGTTTGTTGTTATGGTTCTTGCTGTTGAACGTTGGTTGGACGTAGACTGGTGTAGTCGGACAAACTCAAAATCGAACGTATGCGTTGGTGCGTATTAATAATTATTTATTGAAATAAAACTACATGAGTAGTCAAATGTTGCACGTTCAATATTCCCGATTTCGCACGCGTTAATAATTATAAGTACTGTACTCGTACTCTGTACTACTTGAAACTATACTTTGTGAAATTGAGCCGTGGTGAAAAACTATTGAAATGTACTACTTGATCCCCATGAAACTGACTAACTTGACTCCCCGTGGAAAGTAAATCTAACTCCTGCGGACTATTAACTCCCTGCCGGGCGACTTATTGACTGCCTGGCTAGTGATTAGTCCTTTACTCCCCGTGAAACTGTCCCCTGTACTCTCCGTGAAACTGTCTTACTTGACTCCCCGTAAAACTGTGTCGCCGGCCGATTTTTGCGGCCTTTTATAGGGCTCTTGAGCGTCAAAAATTCTTGTCGTCAAGCGCGTAAAAAGAAAAGAAGGAATAAAACCCTATCCTGATTATAAGAATTTCCCCGTGGTCTATCTCAACCATACACGTATTCATTCCCCTTACCCCGCAGAGTAGCTTCCCGACATGCAGAGCCATAGATCTATGTAAGTGCATCGGTATGACGCGCTCTGATTTGTCCGTGCGATGCGATACACAAAGGACCACGCGATTAGGTGAGGGAAGGCGCTCGAGGCGTTTTTCCCCTGAAAATGAGGTGATTTTTAACACCCCTCTTCTTGGCCTACTCTCGATAGAGTTTCTTAGTCTAGGTAATATCCTTATGCTCGCTTCTTCGTAGATGTGTCTATGGTAATGGCTCAGAATTTCAGCGTTTGTACGGAACTTAATTAAATTCTTCACATCAAACTACTAGTAATAATTTTGTTACAGATTCTGTAGTTAACTCGTCGTATGCAAGCTGATTTTTGCGTTAATCTCTTATTAATAAAAATATTTTTGTTCAATTATGGATTATTCTAATCATTATTGGTTATTCGTTTAATTAATAATTACTCTACTTGTAGTTCATACGTTTTCTTAAATAACTTGTTAGTTAGACAATTATTCTCGTGCTATAGAAACGAGAGCGAGAGCGAGAGAAGGTATTTTACTTGAGAGCGACTCGCCTAACTCGGTTACTCGTACATTTCGTTCGTACGCAAGTTGGCTAGATCGCAGTTCAGCCCTCACGATAAGGCGTTTATCGTGGCGTGGAGAGTCAGCCAGCCTCGCTTTCGAAGCTTAATAGAAACGTGTTACAGTTTTCTCTCTTTCTCGTTTGGTCTTACTTTTGGTATGTAGCTGTAAAATAATCTTAACATTTCATTTTATCCTTTCTACATATGTGTAACATATTCCATATAAATAACTTGCTGGTAAAACAAGTATTATGCATGGAAACGAGAGAGAGCGAGAGAGTACTTCTCCTTGAGAGCGACTCGCCCGACTCGGTTACTCGTATATTTCGTCCGTACGCAAGTCAGCTAGATCGCTGTTCAGACCTCGCGCAAGGCGTTTATCGTTGCATGGAGAGTCGGCCAGCCTCGCTTTCCTGCAGGAGAAGCTTCATTGCAACTCAATTTTAGTCTCATCTTTTTCTCGTTTTTTGTCTATTTTTCCATATTTTACCATAAATTAATCCTAATATTTCCTTTATCCTTTCTATATATGCATAATATATTCTATATATTTATGATGGTATTTTTGCCATAAATTCCAATATTTTACGAGAGACTTTTCAATATAATCCCAAGAGAAAAGGGAAATTAATCCTGATATACTGATCTTTTTTCTATTACCCGACTATACCTGGTAAGCTCATTAATTCAATGTGGGTTGTACGGGTTTTCGAGTTACAGCCCTGGGTAGTTTCCATATGGAAGCATAATTGTTCTTTTTGCTGCTGATATTTTACCTACAGTATTCGTGTGAACACCTTAATAGTCATAACTCTTTCGTTTAAATCAACAGTTCCTCCACTTTTGTTAATTGTTTCGTTCAGTTAATAATTGTTCGTGATTTCATCATTTTTGTAAAGAGACAGAGAGAGAGAGAGAGAGAAGATTTCAGGCAAGAGCGAGAAGAAAGGGTGCGGTCGCTTGATCACGTGATAGCGTTCCCTCCAACCGCTCCCCTATGACCAACAACGCCCCGACGGCGACTAGCCGAACCCCTGGTCTAGGATTGAGGGTAAGGCTGCGCTGAATCATAGATCCATAAATGGCAGTCGATAACCGGGTCTACACAGTAGATCCCATGTTTTGAAAGTTTGC
The DNA here is from genome assembly GCA_963942595.1 of Cylloceria caligata. NCBI lineage: Eukaryota > Metazoa > Arthropoda > Insecta > Hymenoptera > Ichneumonidae > Cylloceria > Cylloceria caligata. The sequence goes on along the minus strand of OZ012706.1, from coordinate 54,799,790 downwards.
CTTTTGACCGGGAGCGCTGAAAAATTCCATCTTTACAAGATTAATTTTCCCGGGAGATGGTCGGTAGAGCCGCATCTTCACCCTGTTCCGATCTCCGTCGTTAAAATCGCTCTCCTCTCCTCTTAAGAAGTTCGAAAATAAGAGAAAAATCTGGAAAGTTTCTTTTACTGTAGCGAAATTAAAACAGAAGAATTTTAACGTAATCGAAATGAAAAAAAGATAAACGCGACGTTACGTCAGGACGTAACAGTTTGTGTAACCACTGTTCCACCATTTCTTTCGTCTTTTCCCCGTTGTGTGGCGTTCTTGGCATCTTGGGCCGTTCGAGTAGTGTGGGATATTGGGGGTAGGGCCTACTGCGCTAATCTTTGCACGGTAAGGTGTTTGGTCTTTCGAGCGGTTCCACCCGGTCTTAGCGTAGGGGTGGGGGCTACTGCGCTAGGGTCCGGTAGACGCAGCGCGTAGTCTCGCTAGCTGCCCTGCCTTCTGTCTTGCTCGCTTCATGCGGGAGGGGGTCCCCTCGTGTGCTGTGCTTTGTTTTGAGCGTGGCCTTAGCGCTAAGGTGGGGCCTACCGTTTACCCCATTCTTTTTAGGGTGGTTACTCGCGTTTGCTCGCCCGTACCTTCTGACTCTTGCTGGTTCCCTTATCCGGTGGGCGCTTATTCGCCACTTGTTTGCTCGTTTTGTCAGTAGATAATTGTTTGAGTGTCCTTTTATGGATGTGTCTTTTACTTTGGTCCAATTTTGGTGTGTTTTCTGTATTTGTTGGTGTGGGCTGGATATGTTGGTTTAATTAGTCTTTTAATTCTAGTTTGGAGAGGATCGCTCTAGTTGCGTTCCGTTACAATATATATACACATATATGTACATGTATATGGGTTCCACAATCTTCTCTGTCCACACCACTCACACAGGGAGTGTTCACGGTGGCATCCAAATTACATTGGCATTCTTTCGTAGGTCGTATCGGATTCTGGGTGGCTGAGCTTCAATACGATCCTTCATTATACGCTACACCACTTGCGTTTCGGGGGGGGGGGGGACGTTGAGCTCAGCAGCTCATGCTGCCTTCGCCAAAAGTCACACCTTCGCATGCCTTTCTTCCCACCGGTGCAGACTACGCCGGATTCTTCACCAGCAAGACTTGGCGAGGGCGAAAAGCGAAAAGCTACAAATATTGAGTATCTCGCTGTTTCTGTCTGTTTCAGTACTTCTGCGGTACACCTCGAGCTAGTCATGGACTACACCACGGTGGCTTTTATTGCAGCGCATCGGCAGTTTTCTGATCAATGGGGCATCTACAATACACCATATAGTGACTATGGCACGAGTTCCATCGGAGCAGGTGCATCTCTACGAGCACTCTTTAAGGCAGGGTCAGCAGAAACGAATAGCACGATCTCTTCGCTGACCAACCTGAAAATAAAGTGGTCCATCAATCTACAAAGCATCATCGTCGCAGAGTTCTTGATGATACTGTACTTACGTACGAAGAATTTACGGGTCTTCTCACGCAAGTCGAGGCAGTTCTCAATTCTCAGCCACTTTGTTCCCTCTTGGACGATTCAGAGGACACTTCAGCTTTAACACCAGGTCATTTCACCATCGGCGAGGTACTCACCACCGTGCCGGAACCATCTCTTACTTCAACGGCGGAAACTCGATTATCTGTTAGCAACTTCTCCAGGACAAGCTTCAATACTTCTGGAAGAGATGGTCTTCTGAGTACCTCTAGCAAGGTCTTACTACTTCAAAATAGTATCCCTCTGCAAACGGCTTTTTAACCTTCACGCGACCGATTTCCAAAATCTGTGCTCTTCTGGTCGATTCTTCGTCAGTACACTTTTACCTCCATGCCACTCCTATTCTGACGCCTTCCCCCACCACGCAGCTACCCCCACCACCTCACTCTTCCACCGCCGCGCTACCCACTCTGCTTAACCAGTGCCAGTAACGTAGAGATGGTAAAGTGAGATAGTGTGGGTACTCTAGTGAACAAGGAAGAGTAGAGATAAGAGCAGGATGGAGCAATGGTGTACACATACTTGGAAAAATGAATAAAATTATGTACTCACCACTACAGCTGTTGTCAGTATCTACCCTCCTTACGTAGCGACTTTAAACTTCTGTCTGTCTGTCTGTCTGTCTGTCTCTCTCTCTCTCTCTCTCTCTCTCTCTCTCTCTCTCTCTCTCTCTCTCTCTCTCCCTCTAGAGAGAGCTACACACACACAGACACAGAGCACCGTGTCTTTCATTTCTTGCTACGTCCTCGTCAAAGCCCTCGTGCCCGGCATCAATATCGTAGCCGATATCTATCTCATCACCGAGGGCCTCTGTAATACCCGCTGCCACATCCGCGCGTTCCCCGTTCGTTAATCGAACCCGCGGAGCGTTATCGCCTGCAAGAGGCCGCATCATGACAGCGATCAAGGCATCGCTACCGCACGCTTCTTCGATGAGATGCTCAATACCTAGAACGTCCACGCGTTCGAGCCCGTATATTGAACATTCCATGACAAGAGCTGGCAGCATACTTGCTAGAGGCTCCGGATGAAATAGGTGAGATCAGTCGATGTAAATGTCTCGCCGAAATGGACTAACAATACCTCGCAGTACCCATCAAAGTCCGAGTAAACCACTTCGCCGCGGACAACTCTATTGAAACGAGGCACAATACAGGACATTCCGATATAGAGTTCGCCAAGTCCAACGGGTCTTCCTCGACGCTGCACTAAAAACACGGTACGTAGGAGCTCATCCAGCTCATCGTACGCATCGCACAATTCCTGGGTACGCAGGAACACGCTCATCATACTCTCGACTAAAATTACTCGACACCAAAACGCGTCGCTCAAAATCTCCTTGCCGTATTGTGGATACATATTGCTTTTTATTGTTTGCATGTAGGATGCCGAAGACAGACTAAATGCTCGAAATGCTGCTAGAGAGTATCACGGGAATAACGATAACAAGCTCCTATGAATCATAACTAGATGTCCAGCACTTTAAATGCAACGAAAGCGGTTTTCGAGCATGTATAGCCATGCGCTGTGCTTCTCGTCAAACGCTTGCTCTGCAGTAAAAGACATAGAATATGATCCCTCATAGAGAGAGAGAGAGAGAGAGAGAGAGATTTTGATTGATTGATTGGTTGTTTCATTAGCACTTTCGCTACTCTCTGTTACATTTTTATTCTTACAATTCTATTCCATTCGTTACAATTTAACCGTTACAATTTAATCCGTATTCTCCACCGCCATTAATAAACTCACAAACCGATACTTATATGGCCCATATTTTATTTCTTTCACTTATCATCTAACTGTATTGTCACGATCTTTTATGTATTTTGCTACCGCTGTTTTAAAATTGATAATATTTGGTATATTCTGAATATCTATTGGTAACCCATTGAAAATCTGGAAACCTCTGTAGATTATGCTTTTTTGTGCGGTTAATGTACGTGTTCTTGTTATTTCTATATTTCTGTTCTTCCTTGTGTTATATCTATGTCTGTCGCTTATCATTCTTACTTTATTTGTTAAATATTCTGGTGACATATTGTTTTTCATTTTATATACAAATATGCACACATTGTACTCCATTCGTTGTCTGACATCCATAAAACATAGCGCTTGTAGCATGCTTTTTATTGGTGTACATCTATTTACATTTAAAATTACTCTCATTGCACGGTTTTGGGTTTTCTGCAGCATATCCAGAGATGTCTGACTAAAATTTAGCATTATACTACTGCAATATTCGTAGTGAGGTGCAATAATTGTTTTATATATCGTCACTTTTGTGTAACTGCTCACGATATTTCTTATCCTACCTAAAAACCCTATTTTTTCCCCTATTTTCCGAGCAAGGTACCAAGCATGCTTCTCGAATCCTAAGTGCCTATCAATAATTACTCCCAGATACTTCGTTTCTTGAGTTTCTTCTATCCTTTCATTGCCTACACGAATTATTTGTTTATTATATAAATGATTTTTCCTGGGGTCACATATAGTCATGTATACCGTCTTTTTAACATTGATTTTCATCGAGTTTTTGTCTAACCAGATCCTTAATAATTCTAATGCCTCGTTTAAAGTGTTTTCTATAAAATCTACGTCCTCACTGCATACATAAATCATTTTGTCGTCTGCGAAGAGTCCAAACTCACATGCTTGACCTCTGTACACTTTACTTACATGGTTAATATACAGTATAAATAAAATCGGGCCTAGTATTGATCCTTGGGGTACCCCTGTTTCAATTTCAAGTTTTTGCGATATAAACCCACCATACTTTACTTGTTGCGTCCTATTTTATAGATATGATTGAAACCATTTCGATACTTTACTTCTAATCCCGTACATTTCTAATTTTTTTATCAATTCATTCCTGTCAATAGTTTCAAATGCTCTTTTGAAATCCACAAATACTACCCCAATTTTTTCATTATTGTCTATCCTTTGTCTCCATTCTATGAGTGTTTCTGCAATGCTGTTTCGCACGAGTGAGCTGTACGGAACCCTGACTGTTCCTTAATTAATATATCATTTTCATCAACATACTCAAGAAGCTGGTCTTTTACTACCTGTTCTAGTATTTTTTCGTAAACTGGTAAGACATTTATCGGCCTAAAGTCTTCTGCGTTATTGCTGCCAATAATTTTTGGAGTTGGAGTTATTATTGAATTTTTCCAACTTTCCGGTATCTTTCCGTCTTCTAGTGACTTATTTATGAGGTTAAGTATCGGTTCTTTATTTATTTGCCACATCATTTTCATTATTCTCGCTGTGATATCTTCTCCCCCACTTTTCCTGACATTTTGCTTATTTATTATCGTATCAAGCTTTTGTACAGTTACTTCTTGGAATTTATTCATTTTGCTTTCACTCTCTCTCTCATAGCTTCCCATTTTCTCTACTTTCTGTGTTTCTTTCACAATGTTTTTAACACTATCTATGAATAATTTATTAAACTTATTCGCTATTATTTCAGGGTTCGTCTCATTAATATTATCAAACATAACGCTTTTATGTCCTGTTTTCATTTTTTGCGTGCCTATTAGCTCGCCTATTAGCTCTTTTAATGTTCTCCACATATCCTTAGATTTATGCTTTTTCCCGTCTATATTTTTTTCATAGTACTCTGTTTTTTTTCGTCTAATCTTTGCAACTACCAAGTTCCGATATTCCTTGTATTTTTCCCAATCTTCTGTTTTCTTTGATTTAATTGCCTTCTTATATGCTCTATCTTTTTCTCTACACGTTTCTGTTACTTCATCATCTATCCATTTCTTATTTCCCCATTTTAAGGTGCTATTTTCCTTTCTATTGGTATTATATCGTCCATTGCTTCTAAGATGCTATTAATTATTTTCTCTGCCAATATGTCTACGTGACAATCACTGTAATTTAGGTACCTTATTTTGTTATTTATTACATTTTTGAAGCTTTCTTGATCGAGTTTTCTGTAATCTCGTTTGCTTATCTCGATATGTCCTGTTTCTTTGTCTTTTTTCATTCCGTCAACTGTTACTGTTACTATACTATGGTCTGTAATCTTTGGTGTTTGTAGTATGTCAGTTTCGATGAAAAAGTTTGAAAATACTAAATCTATTATGGTTTCTGTTTCTTTCACACATCTCGTAGGCATTTGTACGTATTGCTTCATCCCCATACTGCTCATTTCCCTCGTAAGCCTGTCCGTATATTGATTTTTTCTACTCATGTCAATATTAAAATCTCCGAGTATTATAACCTGACCTTTATCCACTAACCTTTCACATTGCTTTACTATTAATTCAATGAATTGACCATCACTTGCACTGAGCGAATGATATGTATTACCGATCAGAATTTTTTCTCCATTCCCTACACTCAATTGTATCACATTCGACCAAAGGGCCTGTTTATTACTATTTTCATTGTCTTCAATATTTTCTATCACACTGTAATTTATTCCTTCCTTTATGTAGGTTAAAACTCCGCCTGTTCTGTGGAGTTCTGTGGATTTTTTGTGTTCGTTCTAATAGTATTGTAGTTATTTATCATAATTTCCACTTCATTAACGTCTTCATGAACATGTGTTTCTGTTAAACATAGTATTTTTGGTCTTATTTCATTTATTAATTTCTCTATCTCATCTTTGTGGATTAAGAAGCCTTGTGCATTCAACAATAATATTCCTGCATTTTGTCGTATGTGTTGTTTATCCTGTTTTCTATTGTATACTTCATTTCACCTGAGTTGCTTTGCATCACCATACATAATATTCTTTTGCGCTTTATTAACTATTCTTTTGTAGGATTCACACTCTCGATCCGTGACTTCGTGATCAACATTTATTCCTGTTAGATTGTACTCTTTACACAACGATACGCAGTTTATACATTTTTTAACTCGTGTTTTACAAATCTGTTCATTTCCTACATATTACATCATTCTTACATTCTTTCGCGTAGTGTCTATATCCCCAACATTTATAACAGCGTATCACACTAACGTAGTCAAAAACTCTACATTTTCTCCATCCTATTTTCACTTTTCCTAATTCTACTACGGTTTTATGTGTTTTTGAATCTATTTCTACTATCATAAATCCCTCTTTTCCCTTTCTCTGTACTTTCTTGATGCCTTTCATTTTTAGATTTTCATTATTACTATTTAATGAGTTCTGCTTTATGATATTTTCAATAAGAGTTTTTTCTTCGGCCTCGTTCAGATTTTCTTCTATGTCAACTTTTTTTATTTTAGGCAATTTTTTATTCGTTGTTTTGACGTTATAATATTCACCATTTTTTTGTTAAGTTCAGCTACTAGTTTATCCTTATCGCTGCTTTGTTCACAGTCAACAATTATAGTTCCTTGTTGTCCGTTCCTCACTCTATCTACATTTATGCCTAAACTCATTATATCTACGCTGATCTTTATTTGGACAAGCGTTTGTTCATTCGATTGTTTTTCTTTTGGTGCAATTAAAACTGTTTGTATTTTTGATTTTCTTGCCTTTTGTGCATACGCGTCAACGTTTATGATTTGTTGCATTTTCGTGTTGTTCTCATTTCCAGTCTCTGTTTCGTATTGTAGGTTATTAGGTGTTTTTGACTGTATTATTTTATCTAATACTGTTTTCATATTATCGATTTTTTCGCTTACTTCTGCTAATTGATTCTCTACCTTTATCTTAATAAATCTCTTAATTTCATTTAAAATTTCGGTTTTACATTCTATTACTTTTTTTGTTGTTATTTGTTCTATTCTCGAATAGTATCTTTCCCTATCTTTAAACAGTTCACCTATTTTATCCAGAATCTTTTCTTGTTTATCGTCTACTTCACCCTCATACTCCTCATCCTGCCTATTGTTCGCCCCTATGTCACTTTTTTTATAATCGTGCAGATTTTTGACTGGCAATGTTGCGTTATAATTACCAGTTTTTTCATCCATTTTTACTACAATTTTTCCATCACATTTAACAAGTTCATTATTACTATTATACTATTTATGCAGTTCCGCACAACTCTTGTGAAAAAACGTTATACATCTCTGACACTCATATCTTGTTTTTATTATGATTTTCTTGCATTGCCTGCATTTATCCTTGGTATCTTCGTCCATTTCTCGATGGTATGCTTAATTAAAGACAGCTCAGCACATGCGAGGTATTGGCTGTATGAACGAGTAACCGGTTCAAAGTCCAGAACCAACCGGGGTAAGATGGTGAAGAATCAGAACCAGCACGATGCCTAGTAAGTGAGGTTAAACAATCCAGCGAAACTTTTCATGTCAATTTAGTCTGATGTTGTACCGTCCATTAAAATTTCAATGTAATGATATAAAGCAGGGGTCTCCAAACTTTCCAGCCTTAGGGCCATACTGATTACTGCAGTAAGTTCCGAGGGCCAAAACCATATTATCATTGTTGCCGGTGGTAAAAAGTGAAATAGTCCAAAATCCGTCCGCGGGCCGAATGTGACCCTCGGGCCGTAGCTTGGAGACCCCTGATATAAAGCATTGACGTTGCATGCTTGCTCCTATAATCAAGAAAGGCCCGAAGGCAGGGTGCGGGAAGGAAAGAGAGAGAGAGAGAGAGAGAGAGAGAGAGAGAGAGAGAGAGAGAGAGAGAGAGAGAGAGAGAGATGATGATGATGATGATGATGATGATGATGATGATGATGATGATGATGATGATGATGATGATGATGATGATGATGATGATGATGATGATGATGATGATGATGATGATGATGATGATGATGATGATGATGATGATGATGATGATGATGATGATGATGATGATGATGATGATGATGATGATGATGATGATGATGATGATGATGATGATGATGATGATGATGATGATGATGATGATGATGATGATGATGATGATGATGATGATGATGATGATGATGATGATGATGATGATGATGATGATGATGATGATGATGATGATGATGATGATGATGATGATGATGATGATGATGATGATGATGATGATGATGATGATGATGATGATGATGATGATGATGATGATGATGATGATGATGATGATGATGATGATGATGATGATGATGATGATGATGATGATGATGATGATGATGATGATGATGATGATGATGATGATGATGATGATGATGATGATGATGATGATGATGATGATGATGATGATGATGATGATGATGATGATGATGATGATGATGATGATGATGATGATGATGATGATGATGATGATGATGATGATGATGATGATGATGATGATGATGATGATGATGATGATGATGATGATGATGATGATGATGATGATGATGATGATGATGATGATGATGATGATGATGATGATGATGATGATGATGATGATGATGATGATGATGATGATGATGATGATGATGATGATGATGATGATGATGATGATGATGATGATGATGATGATGATGATGATGATGATGATGATGATGATGATGATGATGATGATGATGATGATGATGATGATGATGATGATGATGATGATGATGATGATGATGATGATGATGATGATGATGATGATGATGATGATGATGATGATGATGATGATGATGATGATGATGATGATGATGATGATGATGATGATGATGATGATGATGATGATGATGATGATGATGATGATGATGATGATGATGATGATGATGATGATGATGATGATGATGATGATGATGAAAGACATTTATTTAGCATATATTGCTACATGTATGTAATATCATTACAATCAAAAACACAGCATCTTCACACTCATAATTATATTCGTTTCCTTATTAAAATTCACAATTTATTCCTTCGCTCCCCGCGTTCCCCAGTTGCCCCTCGCCTACTCCTTTATATATTTCGCTACCAATTTCTTGAATATTATCAGTCTATTCTCTCTAATTTCCCTGGGTAATTCATTAAACATTTTGGTTCCATCATTCATTACAGTCTTTTGTTCATAACACATGAATGCTTTTCCCTAAATCCAGATTGACACTCATTTATTAGCCCCTTATCTTCAAAATATTGCACTATTTGTTTCTGCGCTGCGATCTCTATTAACTTTTCGTACACTGGTAGCTTGTTTATTGGCCTAAATTCTTGTATTTTTATTGTTCCCCTCACTTTTGGGATTGGCACCACTATTGATTATTTCCATTTATCTGGGAATTTCCCTTCCTCAAATGATTTATTTATTAAGTAACACATCTCATCCCCTTTTTCTTCAACAATAATTTTAAAGATTCCGACTGTTATATCCTCTTCCGTACCTGCTTTATTGTCCCATTGTCTCACTCTTTAGTTTATCTGTTCTCTCGCTACTTTTTTAAACTCTTCCAATACCTCTCTGGTGTGCATCCTTATTCTTGCTATATCTTGTTCCTTATTTTCCGGGTCGTTTATAGTGTTTAGTATGCTAATATTAAAAGCATTTCGTATTTTCTCTACCCCTCTAATTAGTTTATCCCCATCTTGTATCTCTTCATATTCCCTATCTACTACCTTTCCTTTCAACATTTCTTTCAATACTTGCCACATTCTTTTCGGATCATTTTTGTTTTTATCTAATTTATTTTCTAAATGCCTTCGTTTTGCTTTCCTGCATACGTCAACTATTCTATTTCTTATTTTTTTAAACACTTCCCAATTTTCCTCATTCTCAATTATTCGCGCCAACCTATACGCTTCGTCCCTTTGTTTAATCATTTGATTAATCTCTTGCGAGAACCACTGTTTCCTTTTCCATTTCTCTTCTATTCTCACTTCTTTTTTCGGTGCTACTTTATCCAAACACGCAACTACATTATCCACTATTTCATTCGCCATACAATCGATGTTCTCTCCTTTAATGCAATTCACTTTTTCTTTTACTAAATTTCTAAATCGCTGTGTTTCCATATTTTTATAATCTCTGTAAATGACAATTTTATCACTTTTTATTCCTTCTCCTACCTCCGCAGTCCATTCCGCAACTACCGCCGAATGATCCGTTATTTTGGGTTCATGCTAAACTGATACTTCAATGTCCATATTCGAAAACATTAAGTCAATTATTGTTTCTGAGTTCCTTACTATTCTTGTTGGTTCTTCTACTCATTGTTGTAGCCCCGCTTCATTCATAATTCTCGTTACTCTCTTTTGTATATAATTATTAAATTTCATATCAATATTGAAATCCCCCATAATTATTACGTTGTCATTCAATACATCCTCATTGCATATTTCTTCTAGAAAATCCACAAAACTTGCATCACTACTGTTTGGCGAATGATAAATAACTGTAATTATCCCTTTAAAGTTAAATTTTTTTTCCTTAACTTTTATTGCAGTTACCTACCAATTTTTATCATAGGATTTACTGAATAATACTTCGAATTTAGTCTTATTATCTATATATATTAATACCCCCCCTGTTCTATTACTTTCTCAGTTTTCTCCTATACATACGTACCCATCAACGTAGAGCTCATGATCTTCAACATCAATCGTTACATGTGTTTCTGTAAGCCCTAGTACCATTGGATTGTATTTATTTACTAACAACAATTCTATTTCATCCTTATGTCTTAAAAAGCCTTGTGCATTCAGACAAATTATATTATTTTTCTTCTTTTTAATTTTATGTTGATACACTAAGTTATTTATCTTATTTCTATTTTTTGGTTGCTATATACTGCATAAAATTTTACTTTTTTGTTTCTCTATTTCGCGTTTATAGCATTCACAATTTTTATCGTATGCCGAGTGATCTGATTTTATATTCTTAATCTTGAACATTTGATTTTTTCTTCACAATTTACACATTTCTTCTCATTATTTTTACATTCTTTTGTCGGATGCTTTCCCGCACAGCTTCCACACACTTCATTTCGCGTACAGTCTCCCGCCATGTGATAAAATCCACAACATTTATAGCATTTTAATATACCTATATACTCTTGTACTTTACATATTTTCCATCCGATTTTTAATTCCTCTTTTTTTAGAATTATTCCTCGTCCCTCATCATTTATCTCTACGGTGACCGTTGTTCCTCTTTTATTTGCTCCATTCGATCTATGTACTATTTTACCCTCAAATCCTGCTCTATCGATACTATTTTGTTCCTTTATTTTATTCCAGAATTCATGTTCGTTTTCACAGTCCTCTTTATCTATGTCAGAAATCTTTATTTTCAAATTATTTTTCTTTGGTGCTTTTATTTCATATTTATGTCCTAATTTTTCTATTGCTGTTTGTTCAGTTTATCCGCTTGCGATTTATATACTACTGCTCCTCTTGTTACTTTCTTTACTTTAGTAATTCCAACTCCAAGTGCTAAAACATCAATTTTGTTTTTAATGTCCTTTTTCGTAACTTCACTTGTTATTTCGTCACTTTCATATCTTGGTTTGATAATTATAACTGCTTCTTGGCCCTTTTTATTACTTCACTATAGCTTTTCCTTTTATCTTCTGCTCCATTATTAACTGTATTTAATTTATTTACTACTTTGTTTATTTCATCTTTGACCACTTTATTTATTACCGTTTCTAATTCATTTTCTGTCCAACCTTTTATTTCTTCCCTATCCTTCTCTATTTCCTCCTGTACCGTCTCTCTCAATGTTCTCTTAATTATTTGTTTGCCTAACATTTCATCTTTCATTTCCTTCACAAGTTTATACATATAATCGATCTTTGCGTGCAGTCCCGTTGATTCTATTTCCGACATTCTTGTTTCCCTGCTCATGTCCGCAGCTATAATTTCCCTTTCGCTTGTGTTTACTATTACCCTTTCCATTTTTCCTTCACACGGCACAAGTTCATTATCTTTATTATATACTCTATGCAGCTTGTGACAGCTAGGGTGAAAGTACTTTTCGCACGGTATACAATTATACGTTTCAGTCTTTATTTCCTTTTTACATTGTTTGCATATCATTGGCCTCCGAGTTTTTATCAGCGGATCCGCCATCTCGCTCTGCTCCGATTTAGGGTGGAGCTTATCAGTTCCTTCACTCTGTGTTACACAATTGTTCCGACAGTGTTCGCATAAGAGAAAGCTCGGTTCCAACTTTTCACATAGCGCGGCACTTCAGTCGATTTAGAGATTAGATCCTACGTTTGATTGTCACTGAGGAGCCCCGGCATGCTTGCCACTGCTGCGAGCAAGACGTCCGCTCTCACAACCAGTGATGCCAGAAACCGGCCGCAACAGCATGACGCACACAAGCGCACGCCCGTGTACGTGTGACCGCCCGAGCTCGTGGAACATCGGACAATAGAAGGAGACAGACACATGACTGTCTGTCTCTTTCGCTCTCGCTCGGCTCGGGCTGCACGCGCTGCTACTGCTGCTAGTGCTCGGGCTGTTGCGCGATACATTTAACTCAGACTGAGACGAGCGCGTAACGTATGTTAATTTGCGGTCGATGATAATTCGAATCCATGCAGTGACAAATTTTTTTTTCAGTAATTATTGCATTTTACGATTAATTAATTATTGTTATTTTATATTTTACATAATTTTGCTATTTCTTGTTTTATTTCGTATGTGATACGGGCCATGTTATACCTCATAAAAACAGTATCAGTACTATTGCTGCAAAGAATGGACTATAAAACGTAATGGTTGCTTCAAAAATTTGACACAACGAGAACTCGAACTGTCATCGGCCGCGGATGAGAGGTATAACGCGCACGCTTCACTGATTATCGTTGTTAAGCTGCATTATCAAATTAAGATACACAAATTTGATTGAAAGCTTCTGAAAACTAAAAATATAACAGTTAATCCAACCACTTTTGTGAGTCACAACACTTTTCGTCCGAAATCCTGTTGAGAAGCAATCTAACTCACAGCACCTCCAATCCGCCGAACCGCATGAAAATTTATATATTACCAGAAAGCCCACAATGCACCACACACAACGATGTACGTTTATATTGAACTTATTTAATTTCGCTTATAATAAATGCTTTCAACATATTCTTATTTTGAACTAGTTTTACACAACCTTTAACCTCTGCTGGCAACGCATTATACATTTTCACTCCTTCGTAAAACATACTCTTTTGCGCACTTCTCGTTCTTCTAAATTGAATTACATTATTTTCCGCTTGACGCGTTTTCCGACTTGTTCTAGATTTAATAACTTGGAATTTACTCGTCAGTTCTTTCGGCAATAATTTCTTAATAGCCTTGAAAATAAATATACACACATTATAATACAGTCTCTGTCTCACACTCGTAAACTGAACCGCTTGTAACATATCGTCTACCTTCGTATACCGGCTGCATTGCAATATGACTCGCATCGCTCTGTTCTGCGCTATCTGCAGTTTATTCAACTCTGTCTCACCCATACCCACTAGCAGTGTTGCGCAATACACAAAGTGCGGTGCTATGATTGCCTTATATACGACACATCTGGTGTATGCCGACATATATTGTCCTATCCTGTTCAGAAAACTCGTTTTTTTACCTATTTTTTTCAACATATACTCACAGTGGTCTTTAAACCGTAGCTTATCATCTATCATTACACCTAAATATTTAATTACCTCCACTCGCTCTAACTCGGTTCCATCCCTGCATTTCAGTACAATATTCCCTCTCAATTCTTTTCTTATACTCCTCACAATCATATATTTGGTTTTTCCGCATTTATTGTCAGTTTGTTCCTATTGATCCATCTTTCCACTATGTTTAATGCCCCATTCATCTTTCTTTCCACCTCCGCACTACTGTCTCCAGTAACATATACTAGTGTATCATCAGCAAACATTTTCATTTCACAGCCTTCTGGACATATTTCGACTATATCATATGTATATGTAATGAACAACAGAGGCCCTAATTCGGATCCTTGTGGTACCCCGTATTTCGTTGTAATCATTTTCGAAAATTCCTCATTAAACCGTACTCCTTGCGTTCTATTGTTTAAGTATGACCTAAACCAATCTAACACTTTACCTCTAATTCCATATTGAAACATTTTTTCTATTAACAATTCTCTATCCACTGTTTCAAGTGCTCGTTTTAAGTCCATGAACGTTCCTCCTACTATTTTCCCTTCGCTAATGTTTAATTTCCATTCGTCTATCATGGTTTGAATCGCCGTTTCACACGAAAATTGTTTTCTAAAACCCGACTGATGCTCTGTTATAATCTCATTTGATTCCAAATACTTTTCGATTTGACTCTTTACTACCAATTCTAGGACCTTCTCGTACAATGGCAACATATTAATTGGCCGGAAATCCTTCGCACTATTGGCTTTCTCTATCTTTGGTATCGGTATGATCGTGGACCTTTTCCAACTATTAGGACAACAGCCCTCCCTTAGGGATTCGTTGATTACATCAACAAACTCCTGTTCAATTGCACTGAACGCCAACTGCAATATTTCGCTTGATATTCCTTCTTCTGTAGCTTTCTTCTTCGGGAGTCCTTTAACTATTTTATCGAGTTCCTCTATTCCGATATTCTCGAAATTTTCTATGCTTCTTTCGTTTCCCACACCACCACCCATCAAGATTCTTCTGCTACCTGGCCTTCCAGATGCATCTCTCTCTCTATTGAGCTTACTATGTTATTAATACTTTCAACGTAAAACACATTAAATGTGTCAACCGTCCTTCTCTCCGCCATATCGTCCAATATTTCAAAATTTATATTTCCAATTGCTCTCTCTTTGGTTGGTCCCCCTCTAATAAGTTCTTTCAAGGTTTTCCACATTTTTAGGGTTGTTCTTATTGCAGTCTATCATATTCTCGTAATATTTCTTTTTCTCTTTCCTTATCAATTTAACTACTGCATTTCTTTCTACTTTAAACTGTTCCCAGTTATCATCCTTTCCCTCGTGAATTGCTTCCCTATAAGCATTATCCCTTTTACCTGCCGCCCTTCTTATCTCATCAAAGTACCATGTTTTACCTTTCCATACGTTTGGAATCCTAACTACCTTTTTTGGTGCTACTATGTCCAAAGTATCTACTATACTATCGACAAGCATCTTTGCCTTTCGATTTATATCTCTATCTGTCCATTGCCGCACAGAGTTTTTCAACACTGTTGTAAACTCTTTCACGTCAATTTTACTATAGTTCCTGATATTATATTCTTTCCATTTACTCTCTGTACTGCTCGTTCCTAATACTACTTTTACCCACGCATGGTCTGTTACTTTTGGTTCGTGTTCCACATGCACTTGCACGCTTGTATTTGCAAATACAAGATCAATAATAGTTCGACTATCCTGCGTTATTCTCGTTGGCTCGTTTACATACTGTTTCATCCCTAAGCTTAACATTCCTAATATTAGTTGTTGGATGGCGGGTGAAACTCTTCTTTCCCGAAGCTAGATCTATCTGTACAATGTATGTATCCTCCTCTCGCTCTCCATAACACGAATAACGAACCCTCGGTGTCGGCTTATATGCAGAGGCTGCTCGCTTTGCAAGACATTATTTTTTATAATTGAAAATAAATATTACATGCTTTTAAATCACGATTTTAAAATTATTTTTTATTTTTTACTTACCAAGTACTCTGCTGCGTCGCTGCTAATCGACATTGGCACGTATTCCATGATCTGCTGTGTTAATGAAACAAAGATTTCTCTTGATTCTCGTATTCCTCATTAGCACCACCACTTATTTTACCAAATGAGACAGCTCTGTGCTGGTAACACGAGGTTAAAAGTGTGTAATGCGCTGTGTGCTCTATGCGGGTATTATACATTTTCTCGGTATCAGCCCCATGAGCTTCGAAATATCGTTGTACGCGAGAAAAATCACTTTTAAACACTCGCCACTCGTCCGCACTGAGTGTAATTCCGGTAAAAATATTCGACAATATTTTCACCACTGGTGTGAGATACGTAGAGTTCAACTCGAGCCCGGCGAAGATTATTTTACCAAATGATTTATTTAAACCGTACATGACGGGGTTCGCTATATATGGTGATATCGTGTGAGACGTAGCACCGTTATTTGCCATTTTTATTGCTTTCTTGTAGACTGTAACTTTTCGAATGAATCGTGGGTAGTGCTCATACTCCGCTTTATACAGATTACCCCCACCATTTAACTGCATCGCCTCTTCTTTTGATTCGGCAAATCATACGGATGAAAATTGCTCACCAATATCCTTCGATATTTGTCGCATTCTCCTTAACAGCCCAGTAGCAGCAGCAACAAAGATATCCCAAACCTCTTGCATACTCTCGCACACGTAAGTGCATACGCACACCTTGACATACAGATAAGATGTGTCATGAAAACTAAATGATATTTGTCGACGAAATTTGATGATTTTCCTCATGGCCGAGTGCCTTGAAATTAGATGAAAACAATATGACATTCATCAGCGAAACTCGATAACTTAGTACATGACGGGTCTTACATTAACATCGTCATCGCTAAATTTTTCCCTAAGTCGTGCTTTTCTAAAGTGATCGTGTGCGGCCATCTTCTTGGCTAGTTGTATTCATTACATCGCTGCAGTATATGCAGAGAGAGAAAGAGAGAAGGAGCGTATTCAAGAAATATATATAAAAGCGCACCGCTTTGAAAAATCTCTAGTTAATTGTCTGATTTACTGTGGTTACTACTACTCTAACAGCATAATCATGGTCAGAATGTTTAAGCGCTCATTGATAAAAAAATTGATAGAGTTCATATTGAAGCATAGACCGTTGTTGAGTTCGTGGTGGGGGACAAGAAATTTACAGATCACCCTATAGGAACTTCCGACACCAGCGGTTGTTCGTAAGATCCGCGGTATGCTGTGTGAGTGTCATCAGCGCGATTCAGTTGACGCGCATAATATTGGATTGTTTGATAATCAAATAGTTATTGATCCGGTGGTGCGTGTTATTCGTCGACGCGGTTGGCTGAATGAGCCTGCTTTGCAGCCCATACTCAGTGAAAGACGTAAGTACTGCGTTAATTCCTTTTATTTTATTTCCTTTATATGACAAGATTTTATACAGTTCGACGGTATGAAGAAGAGGAAATGGGATCCGACACCTATGATTTCGATCGGAAGGGTAGAACCGATTCAGATGATCATAGCAGGGACAACGATGGTGACAGCACCGCAGGGAATCGTTGGATAAATTTTACTCAGCCGTTCTGCGGGTATAAACCTACAAACGGTCTTTTCATGGTCGGTACTGCGAGAGAACCAGATGAAGCCGTCACAGGTCCATCGCAACAATACAGTTCAAGCACTGATACCAATAGCAATACAGACAACGAGGAAGAAGAAGAAGAAGAAGAAGAAGAAGAACGGGAGGAGGAGGAGAAGGAAGACCCGGTAGACTCAGGTAAGCTTTTAATAATACAATTACGCTGACAAAAATAAAAAAATTACGGGGATAATAGCAGTAAAAATGAAAAAAACAGGGAACGAGTCAGACCCAAACGTTTTTCGCTTTGCACGATTCACTGTGCTGAGACCGCTGATAATCGAGTTGGTTTACGAAATGCATCGGCGGTTCCCGGGTGCAATCGACGACGACTAGAAGCAAATATAATTTCGTAATTCTTACGTTACAAAATTTATATACTACTATAGCATATAGCTAGCGACAAATAAAAAATGTAATTATATAAAATAAAAATTCTAACAAATGGTTTAATTATTCTTGCAGGTGGACAGACTGGCGATGGAAGGACTGCTACACGGGGAGGTGATATTTTGCCCCCTGGTGAAACGCTTCGGTATCGACAATGAGCAGAGCCGATATTTTCCACGCATTAGGATGCAGGGTCGGGAGACAGATTTTTATGTTCGTCGGCCACCGGATGGTATTGATCATCTGACTTGGTTCGAGGGCGGTGTACGAGATGTTCTCACACATCTTACAGAATCGTGCGAAGGACATGATTATATGGGTATGACACTGAGCGTGCCGTCTTTCGCGCAAGGACCTGTATGGTTATCATTTCGACCAGCTCGTGACATGGTTCCTGACGATATATAGCGACCAATTAATAGTGTAGCTCAGAACGCGCGCGAATTTTGAATGGACGCTGGTGCAAGTAGATAGACGAGATGTAAAGTCGTACATATATATTCGGTTCCGCTGATGAGGTAACAAAAGGTACATTTCCCTATTTATCCAACACACCGGAACTTCGGAATTACATAGGTCCTCTGCCGGCTCTGCATTTTTACTCACCCGGTACAATGTTCTCAGCGGATCGCGACCGATTTTAAAAATGGTATGAGGAAGAATCGATTCGCGTCGATTATAAATTTGATTTTGCGACGTGATTTGTGCAATAATGACGTACAGATGTTACGGTTTTGAGACAAGCGTGTCTAGCTTTTCGAGAGTTACTTATACATTGCGGAAGCTCGTGCCCCTTTACAGAAGCATGTACGATAGCACCCGCATGTATGAGAGTATTTCGAAAAAATGTTCTACAGAAAGATCGTATTGTGGTGTTACCACCAGGGAGGTACCGCTGGGGCGATGAGCAGTGGCGTAAGGACGTCGAATGCCTCGTATGGCTCGAGCGTGAGTGCAACTACGTTATAGCTCATGCTGGACATGCGAGAGAGTATCGCCCTCCGACCGGCCTACCGGCGGTCGACGGATGCTACGTGGAGGCAGGGGTCCATCACGTTCTTCAATTTTACGGCTGCTTTTGACAAGGATGTCCGCGATGTTATCGCGTGAATAGAGATGCTCGAACGAAATTCGGTGATACAATGGATGAGCAATACGAGCCTACCGTTCTTATTTCCGGGCGAATCAGATCGAAAGGGTACAACCGAAATAGGGGAATGCGATTTTGACAGATTACTCGAGAATAACGTGGAAATGTCGTTATACGTGAAAAATAACGCCATGGTCAAGCAGGCGCCTCTTGAACCACGCGATACATTCTTTGGCGGTCGAACGGAAAATTTTATAAGCTTGCATGACGTCGCGAATAGGGAGCAGATACGCTATGTGGATGTGTGCTCGCTGTATCCATGGGTGTGTAAGAATGGAAAATATCCCGTTGGACATCCGAAATTGTACGTAGGTGAGGAGAGTCGAGAACTCGTAGGACTTGAAAGAGATTTAAGTGTCGTAGAGTGTCTCGTGAAGTGTACCGTAGTAGCACCGCGCGATTTGTATATCCACGTACTGCCTGTTCGCATGCATGGGAAACTACTGCTCCCCCTGTGAAGAACGTGCTGTACAGACATGGACACATCCGCGGGCTGCAGACACGATGACGCGACTGAGCGAGCGTTTGACGGCACATGGGTCGTGAACGAGCTGAGAAAAGCTGTGTCGCTCGGATATAAGATGACCCGTATCGATGACATTTGGCAATACGTTGTTACGCAGTATGACTCGACAAGGCGACGAGGCGGTCATTTTGCCGAGTACATCGATACAGTTTGGTCAAAGCGAGAATCTCACGAAAACCGTTATCGTTTTCACGCGCTCGGAGCCAATGAATTTACTAACGAGTCCGGAAGATTGAGGTGACTGGAATGCTACCGGTTAATCACAAGATCATGTATGTGAACTATGTAAGCAACCGCGATGCTATCTCACCATCCCCGACATCAAACGCCGTGATTGCAGCATACACGACGGCACAGGCACACCTAAAACTATACAGTTATCTTGAGGGGCTCGGGCGACGAATATTGTACTGCGATACGGACTCCTGTATTTACGTGAGTCACTCCGGTGGCAACGACTATGAACCGCCAATCGGTCAGTTTCTGGGAGATCTCATGGATGAATTAAGCAAATACGGGCCCGGTAGTTTTATAAGTTCGTTCGTTACGGGAGGACCAAAACTTAATTCATACCTTGTTCGTAAACCCAACGGTAGGATTATTGAAAAATGTAAAGTAAACGGTATCACGCTAAACTTTGCGAATAACCGTCACGTAAATTATGACGCGACACGATCCTTTGTGACAGGAGCTAGAATCGCACCTATTATTTTAAAGATCGACGCTATTCGACGCACGGAACTTCATCAGGTAGTAACGCGTAAAGAAACGAAATCATGCGACTGTTAACACGAAGCGAAAGAGGTTTACGATTGAATTTGCGGTATTTAAAAATAATCTTTTTGTCTAATTTCATGTATCGTATTTACTGTGTACAATACGTTTAAAAAAATTGATTCATTATGTATAAAACCGTTGTCGGCTCGTTCTTTTTGTGCTACTATTCGTAGCAGTAGCTGCTATTTCTTTACCGTTCCCTTTGGTTCTGTTTTCTTCTTATGAAGAGTTTCCTTTTGTTCTGACTCTCTCGTGCTACCTCCGTGGATAAAATATTGCTGCTTAGAATTACATGATTCGTAAAATTTGCACATAGAACTGTATGCATACTGAAATACAAATACTCGTATTGCTTTATTTATGAGAAATTAAAATAATTTGCGGTGTCGCCGCCGCAGCTACCGCCGCGGACGCGGTATAAGCTTATTTAAGAGTCAGCTGGTTTATTTTGATAGACACTCATCGATATGGATACAGGTTGGAAACATCCATGGACAGCCGTGATAAGCGGTCGTACGGGCTGTGGTAAAACATATTTTGTCAAACGAATCTTTAAATACGTGTGCGAAATGACGGATGTTCCGTTCGAATGTATACTTTTTTATTACTCAGAGTGGCAGTCCGATTATTCAGAGTACGGTGATAAAATCAAAATTCGTGATGATTTACCGTAAGCAGCAGACTACTCGAATGATGCAAGGCCTGAACTTGTGGTCATTGACGATTGTTTGAGAAATCCGTCCGATGGTGTTGTTTGACAGATCTTGAACCTGTGAATATATTGGAAAGATATGAGACTTCACTCACAACAGGGTGGAAATAAAACCAGACTCGTAGATGGAATTTGGAGAAAGTGGTTTATTCTACCTTCCACTTCTTACAAGAAAAATGTCAAATTTTAGAAAATATTTGCATTAAAATAGATTTAGAAAAAATACAAAATTGATATAAAAAATAAATACACCAAAAACTGAGAATTACAATTATAACCAACAATGCCTGAATTGAATTTAATGTCGGAACTGAGAACCAGCACACAATTATACTAATTGTGTGCTGTGAGTATTGAGAGTGGTGCACGTACAGCAGTCAGTGCTGCGTAGCACACCACGCTAAGAGAAAAATGAGTGCGTAGAATGTGGAAATTATTCACTGCAAGCTCTCAGCAGTTTTGTCGAAGAGAAGTTGCAGTGAATAGATGAGAGCACTTGCAATTGAATTGCTTGAGTGCTGTGAAAGGATGTGAGAACAGCTATCTACGCTGCAGAGCACTGAAGTGTGAGCTTGAGGATGCACAAATGATTAGACTGAATTCACAACACTTTCCCAGCAAGTTTAATTGGGGGAAAGTGCAGTGAATTGGTAAAACACACACAATTATATTAATCGAGCATGCTAATAATTGAGTGAAAACGTGGTGCAGCCGGCGCTGCAGAGCACGCCACAGTGTGAGACCTTTATGAGGATGTACCGATGTGTAGTTCACTCCTCACCGTCATTGAATTACGTTAAATTGTAACGGTGTACTCTTACCTGAGTTTTGAGTCCTGGTGAGCATGATGAGCGCGTCCTGAGCGAAAAGCCAACGAGAAAAGTCCAAGATGATGGTGCGCTGTTCCTCGATGTCGTCGCAAAAGTCTCTGAATTTTCAATATGGCTGCGGAATATGAAATTAACGTTGAGCGCTGAAGTCAGTTGAGCGAGATAGCCGGTGAGCGAAACCGAAGTCAAGCGAGAGAGACATCCTCTCGCTCGACGCGGCGTGCCAACGAGGCACATCCTCGGCTTCGCGAAGCCCTGCCTCGGCTATCTTCGGCTCAACCGAACGACGTGTGCTTGAGCACAGCAACAGGTCGACGCACGGCGAATATCGATCGCCGTGCGCCAGCTGATTATCCAACAACGATCTAATGCGCGAAGCATCGAACAATACCGTGGTCGATCTTGTCACCAAAGGTAGCCATTATAAAAATTTTAGTATCATCTTCATCACATAAAATCTTTTCCACGAGGGTCACGGACAGCGGGATATCTCCTTAAACGCTAATTATATCGTTGTCTTCAAAAATCCACGAGATCGCGCGCAATTTCAACATCTAGCACGCCAGGTATGTCCCGAGAATCCTAGATTTTTTCAGGAGGTATATTTCGATGCAACAGCTCCACCGCACGGCTATCTATTATTCGACTTGAAACAATCGACGCCTGATAATTGTCGATTTCGCGCCTATATATAATATTACGCGCGATGTACCAACAATGCGCTTGTGATGGCGTTGCGCGGACCTCTCGATAAAAAGCAAATAATTGCAATTTTGCGCAAAGTAGATGTAGCGCTCGTACGGTGTATATGCGAGTATGCTCTAAACGTGTTACAGTGAAACGTGAGTCTGAACAACGTGCAAGAGAATCATCTTCGGAGGCACGCGACAATTCTTCGACGACTAGCCGCCAAAAAGGGAAATTGGAGCGGTAAGAGGAAGATCATCGTCGAGCACTGTGTCGGATTTCTCAAGTTGCTTCTTGTACCTGCCTTGGTCTACACGAGCCATGGAATATGCCAGAAAGATGGTGCTTATTCCTCATGATAACATACATCGTCTCGGGTGTCTCGCCACTATTGCTACTATTACTACTACTACTACTACTACTACGCCATTATCGCGCCTCGACTATGAGCTAAGTGAAATTCTAAACTCTCACTCGTACAAGAGCGAAAGAGATCAATGGACAGCGTACCAGCAGGTTCTACAGTGTTATCTTCACTTTGTCGAGTACGATATACAGTACCGAATATTTCGTCAAAACGAAAAATAGCAATCCTCGACAGCCACGAGAATAAAATCGACGACGTTGTAATGAACAAAGTTAAATCTCGATTCAATGACACAGTTATTGTCGATAGCGTACCAAAAAAATTTTGATCTCAAGCAATATCGTTGCTTCGCAATTTGCATCGCAGCGCCGTCGGTAAAAAAATTACATGGGATCGTAACGGTGTTGTTTCTATAGACAGCAGAAGAATTTCAAATTCCAATATCGTTGATCTTGTTAACGAAGCTATTCGAGCTAGAAAACGCGAGAAACCCATCGGTTGATTTGACTTTGCCAAACTCCTGCGAACAATGCAGATGCCACGCGAATTTCAGATATAAGATGGCGCACGAACGCAGTTTGTTCTATAAAGATTTGACACTGCGCCATTTTGTTGTGTCATCAACAAGTGTCAGACGCGCACGAGTGATACATTAAACAAGTGTGTGCATAGTGTTGTGTTGTTGTGTTCAATATGTCGACATTTATACCGAACAAAGAGCATTCGCGGACAGCATTAATTTTTTGTTTTCATTTGAAGAAAACTGCCACTGTATCAAACCGATTACTTCGAGAAGCTTAAGGTGAATATGCTCCATTGCAAGATATGTGTGAACGATGGTTTCGGCGTTTCAAAGTGGTGACTTCGATAGTACAGAGTAGGAACGTGGAAAGCCGCCAAAAGAATACGAAGATGTGGAATTGCAAGCCTTGTTGGACGAAGATGATTCGCAACACAAAAACAACTTGCCGAGCAATTAAGCGTCAGTCAACAAGCTGTTTCCAATTAGCTACGAGAGATGGGAAAGATTCAGAAGACCAGTAGATGAGTACCACATGGGTTGAACGATAAGCAAATGGAAAAGCGCAAAAACACATGTGACATTTTGCTCGCTTGGTCCAAAAGGAAGTGGTTTTTGCATCGTATAGTTACAGGGGATGAAAAGTAGATTTATTTTGATAATCCCAAGCGTAAAAAGGCATGGGTAGACCCAGGCGCACGATCCACATCAACCGCAAAATCGAATCGCTTTAGCAATAAGACGATGCTCTGTGTTTGGTGGGACCAAAGGGGCGTGGTCTATTATGAGCTGTTAAAACCTGGGGAAACGGATAATACTAAACGTTACCAATAACAATTGACCGATTTGAACCGATCGCTGCTTGAAAAAAAACCAGAATACCGAAAGAGGTAACACAAAGGCATTTGCTCCATCACATACGGCAAAACCGGTTCGCAACACGTTGGAAGCACTCAGCTGGGAAGTTCTACCCCATGCGGCTTACTCACCAGACTTGGCTCCTTCCGATTACGACTTGTTTGCATCGATGGGTCACACACTTGCTGAGCAGCGCTTGGGTTCGTGCGAAGATGTGAAAAAATGGCTCGATGAATGGCTCGTAGAAAAAGGGAAAGATTTTTAATGCCGTGGTATTCACAAATTGCCCGAAATATGGGATAAATGTATAACAAACGATGAAGAGCACTTTGAATAAAGCACTCTTTATCATTCTTCCTAATTAAGATGCTTATTTAGAAAAAAAAAATCCGCATTTCATACCTGTACACCTGGTATTCGAGCCTACACCTACATCATCCTCGACACTGCAGTGGCGTTGCTTTTTACCACGCGATAGTGATAGTAGCAGTAGCAGCAGCAACAGTAGCAACAACAACGAGGCTGAGCCGCACACTCAAACAGAGATTTAATGCTCACGGTGGACAACGACATCATCGTGGGGCAGGAGGAGAAAGAAGAAGAGGACGAACAATTGCAAAGCATCGCACAAGTAGAGAGCCAACGATATCCCAGTGAATATCGATCCCCCACACAGTTAGAAAAAAAAAAAGAAAAAGAATCAAATTAACTGGTCATCGTTAAAATTATGAAAATTCTTCAAAAAATCTATTATGACACCGTTCAACCTGCCTCCTATTCTCGAGCAAAAAATTTGGCCCAGGGGGATCAAAGAGTAGCGCGAAAAAATGTTTTACCATGGTTCGAGACACAGGATTCATATAACACACATCGTCTCGTGCGACGACGATTTCGCCGTCGTACGTACAATGTGGGTAATATAGACGATGTATGGAAGGCTGATTTAGCTGATCTCCGCTCGTTAGCTACGTATAACGATGGGTACGCATATCTGCATGTTGTTATCAGCGTGTTGAGCAAATACGCGTGGATCGAGGCTTTGCGTGACAAAACGAGCGCAAACGTAGCCCGCGGTCTCACACGCATACTCGCACGCAGTAACAATCATCGCCCGCAGCAATTGCAAACTGATCGAGGAAAAGAATTTATCGGCACTCCATTGTAGTAAATTATCAAGAAAAATTATATTGATTTTCGCGCTGCTCGTAACCCCGCTATAAAAGCCTCGATTGCCGAACGCTTTCATTGCACAATAAAAGAGCGAATGTGGTGTTACTTTACATACATGCCAAATAAGTGTTACATCGATATTTTACAAAAATTTTTATAAGCTTTTAATTATACTAGACGAAGCGGAACGCGTATTCCTCCGAGTGAGGTGACCCTCGAAAATGCCTCTATAGCCCGAGAAAATTTAGCACAGCGTTACGAGCGTAACACGAGAAAAACTAAAAAGCCTAAATACAGCGTCGGTGACTTGGTACGTATCGGTACAGCTAAAGCAGCATTCGTGAAACGATATGAGCGTGCTTGGAGTAACGAGCTATTCAAGATTCAACGAATATCAGTGAATCGAGAACCATTTGTGTGTATTTTACACGATCTGAATAACGAGACTACCAACGTTATTTTCTACGAAGCAGAATTATCGCGAGTACGAGTGCCTCCGTCACCTGAGAAGACAAAAAATGAAGAACGCTCGGAATCACCGTCCCTGATAAATATGAGCTCCAGGGATAGCTCTTTCTTCGTTTTACTACCGAGCAACAGTAGTATGCAGTATTTTCCGGATAATACGACGACGAAATTTATTACAAAACTACCCCGTCAGATACGTTTGCACAAAGAATGGTCTGTTTCTCTTGTGGAAATTGCTTATCCGATGACTCTTTTACATGTTCATACTGCCGGAAATCTCGTAACTTTTGAGGATGGTTATTATGATTCATCGGGTTCCAATCTTTTAATACGGAGACGCGCGGATGGAGACTAAGTTCCATCTGGTATATATTGCTCTATAGACGCTCTTTTGGAGAGTATAAATAAGTACCTCACGTGGCCGGTCATCTGCGCTTCAAATCGCTTTCGAGCGGACAGGTTGAAGTGGCGCACGTATGCGACGATCTACGATACCATGAGTTTTGCGTATCGCCCGCTATCGCAAGCCTACTAGGATTCTCGGAAGAGGCCTGTAGGTTTGTAATGATCGAACTGCATTGCGAATACACAGGGTAGAGGCCTGCATCTCTCACCGGTGCTATACCAGGCGCATGTTTCTATACACCGACATCTGCGAGAGCTATATTACAGGCTATGTACAAACACCCCTCTTACGAGTTGTTCCCAGTGATGCTGACGACGGTCAGTATGTCTCGATAAAAATTTAATCGTTTTCAACGCCACGATATATACCTCTCTTGCGCAACAATTCACACACCATCGAGATCGATATAAGAGACGAGTTTGGAAATCCTATACGATTCGAACAGAGAATGTTGACTGTGTCATTACATTTCAAAAGGTCCCACGATTGATTACGCCGCTATGGATAATATTGACAGTGTGCAGCATGGATGGGGCTGTCACGGGTACGGCGGTATTAGCCATGTTTATATCGGAACGCCTAATCAACGAGGACACGGTATCGGCAGCTTTCTCGGGGGTCTGTTCCGTCGAGTGTTACCACTTTTAAAGGAGGGCGCTAGAGCAGTTGGAAAAGAGGCATTGCGAGCTGGTGTAAACGTAGCGGGTAATATCCTTGATAAAAATATGGCTGTGAAAGATGCTATTCGCAAGAGAGCATGAGAATCAGGCAGTAATCTCAAACGCAAAGCCTTTGAAAAAAATTGACTCTCTCATGCAGGAGTCTGGTTATAAAAAGGGCAAAATTTTGCGAACTCCTCATTCATCGAACGAACGTAAACCACGACGTATCTCCCGTGAAAATAAAAGTGTAATAAAGAGAAAAGTAATAAAGAAGAAGAAGGATAATAAGAACAATAAGAAGAAGAAGACTCGTCATCAAACGGTTGCAGATATTTTTGGATAGCTGAAACAATATGGTTTTTCTGCATGTGCACTCGTGCGAGTGTCTTAAAGCGGACCTTGAATTATATTCGCTCCCACCGATGCAAACTATTATCGAAAGCTCCAATTGGGTGTATTATAAGCCAATTTCTTCGCTAACAGATGATTCACCTATTGAATTTGTTATTCCTGGACAGGGTGATGAATATATCGATCTCGCGCATACTATGCTTAGTCTGAGAGTGAAAATAACATCTCCTTCCACGGAAATTGCCGCAGGTACAGCGCCGAAAGTAAGTACCGGCCCTGTAAACAATCTTTTGCATTCTATGTTTAAGGAGGTGGATGTATACCTGAATCAAAAACTAGTTTTACCTCTATATAATACCTACGCTTATCGAGCGTACATAGAAACACTTTTGAATTACGGTCCAGCTGTTAAGAATTCGCATCTCACGAGCGTTCTCTGGTACGATGATACCCCGGAAAAAATGGACGATATAACATCGGGAAATACGGGTCTTGTAAAGAGAAAACAATTTTCAAATGTCGGAAAAATTGTAGACTTGCTCGGCCATCTGCATTGCGATATATTCAATCAGGAGCGGTTCTTATTAAAAGGTGTCGAGATGCGATTACGTCTGGTGCGGTCTAGCGATTCATTTTGTCTTGTGGGCGATACAAAAAATGGTCATTGCGGCTTTAAAATTCTCGAGGCATCTCTTCTCGTTCGTAAAACAAACATAGCTCCTAGTGTGCTGCTCTTGCATGCTAGACTCTGACAAAATCTGCGGCTAAGTATCCTCTTACGAGAGTCGAGGTAAAAGACCGTTTCAATACACTCCGGTGTTCAGGGAGAGACTATCGATAATATCGTGCTAGGTGAATTGCCGAAGCGTATAATTATCCGTTTTGTCGATAACAAGGCATTTAACGGCGACTTCAGTTTGCATCCATTCAATTTCCAAAATTACAAGATAAATTATGTTTCGTTGTATGTAGATGGTGCTCAATTACCTTCGAAACCGTTGCAACCTAATGTCACGAAAAATTATCTGTATATGGATGGTTTTCAAACGTTGTTTTCGGGAACTGGAATACATTTCTTGAACGATGGTAATTCGATCGATCGCGATAATTATCACGATGGATACTGTCTGTTTGCTTTTAATTTGACACCCGATGTTTCGGCGAACAGCAAATCACATTGGAATCTAATAAAGCACGTTAGTGTGAGAATAGAGGTACGATTAAGGATGCGCTCGCTTCAACGGAAAATTGTGTAGTCTACGCGGAATACGATAATGTCCTTGAAATCGTTGCCTCTCGGCAGGTAATGGTGGATTTTACCGGATAAGCGAAAAATGTGCTGATGTCGCAATAAAATTATTTCGTGTTAAGAGACGTAGAAGTGTCTGTGAGTAACTAATCAGTTGAACTTGAGCATCTATACATGTTCGAAAATTCAGTTGTTGGAGAGATAGTGGACTGTAAATATTTGAAGATTGAATTAAAACGCAGTACACGGATGTTAACAACAATAGCATTTATTTGCTCCACCTGTAAAATGGCAGTGGACACACAAATACATAAACAAATACTGGAAAATGTAGAAAATAATATAGAAAAAGCGTATGGAGAAGAGAATAGATAAGGCGTTCGGAAAAGAGAAAGTAAATGAGGCGTTCGTCTTACCGCACACGATTATACTAATCGTGTGCAATTGCTGAGACTTGCTGTCGCGATCAAGCAGATGCCGGGTCCACGACACGATGAGCCAAATGAGGATGTACCGGTGTGCCGACGTCAATATATCAATGCAGATATGATGGCTGGGTTGTATAGACTATAGGTCGGTTGAGCTGGTCGTTGAGTCTGAATTTTATGCACTTAATCGTCGAGAGAACGCACGAAACTCGATGACGGTGAGAGCTGTACGAGAGCAAAACGCAAGATGGCTGCGTTATACGAAGCCGCCGTTTTCTCGCCAAGCAGTCGTAGTGCGCTTGCGCGCGTTGACCTGTTGGTTGGCACGCTGACCTAGTGTAGGATTTACAGCTCCTGCGTGGTGTTGCCGCTGAGTGGCAACAGCAAGCAGTTGCCCATGCTAGTCTGCAGTGCGCAGTCTCGCTACGCTTAGCAGAACGTTCAAGAATTCCCAATCATTCCGCCCGCCATCAGCAATGTGGTTGCTGATTTTCCTCAACGTGATGTTCTGTTGAGGGAACTAGAAGCACTGCAAGCTTGGCAATGGGCCGTGTGAGCGTTGCCGTAGCTGTCTTAACGGTCACCACTTTTGTGAGCCCGTCACTGCTAGGATGCAGCGCAATCACTCTAGCAAGTGGCCACTTGCATGGTGGAAAGCGCTCATCCGTGAGCAAAACAAGTGAGCTGATCTGGATGTTGTTGTTAGGGTGGTGCCATTTCAAAATTGCCTGTTGACGCTGGAGATAATGAGCAGACCACTGAGCCCAGAAACTTTGAAATTTCTGCTGTATGAGCTGCCATCGAGAGAGCCTTGTGATCGCCAGATCCTTTAGAGATGGTTCTGGGATCGTGGTAAGTGCGCTGCCAATAAGAAAATGCCCTGGTGTTAGAGCTGACACATCTTCAGGATCGTCGCTGAGAGGTTCCAAAGGTCTTGAGTTGAGAACAGCCTCAATTTGAGTCAGCAGTGTCGTCAACTCCTCGTAGGTTAGGATTGTTTCACCTACCGTCCGACGGAGGTGATGCTTCACCGACTTCACTGCTGCTTCGCATTTGCCACTCATGTGGGGTGCTGTTGGAGAGTTGAACCGCCATTGTACACAATCCTGTGAGAGAGAATTTGCAACGATGAGATGTTCAGATCAGTATGATGAGAATAGTCGTCGCAGCTCTTTGCTAGCTTCGATGAAATTCGTACCACAATCTGAGCTGAGAGCGCGAGGTATTCCTCGTCGGGCCGAGAAGCGCCGAAAAGCAGCAAGGAATGCGTCGGTTGAGCAGTCAGTGACGACCTCCAGATGTAATGCCGTCGTGGCCATGCACACAAAGACACAAATCCAGCCCTTGTGTGTTTTGGCCCCTTGCCCTCTCCATGTCTTGAGTGTGAGTGGACCTGCGTAGTCAACTCCAGTCCCTGTGAACGGCTGTGCAGGTGTGACTCGAGAGAGAGGTAGCTGATCCATTAGTTGTTGAGCACGGATCCCTCTCTGCCGAGCACACACTACATAGTGCAAGATGTGAGCCTTGACTGGAGCTCTACCCCCAATGATCCAGTGAGCTTGATGAACATGCGCTAAAGTGAGCTGAGTACCACCGTGAATCGTGCGCTTATGTGCTTGGTCAATAATGAGTGATGAGAGACGAGACTGACGAGGCAAAATTGCTGGATGACACACTTCAAAGTTGAGTGCTGATTTTTAAGCCGTCCTCCCACCCTGATTACACCTTATTGATCGAGGTATGTTGTGTTACGTCAAAATCGCGGCCTAGCTTACGAACCCACGAATTTAACATAGATTTCACGTTTCGGTGTATCTTTTCCGTGCTCTGGTCAAGGAGAATAAATTCTCCCTTTACCACACCCGACGAGAAAATACCGAAGACGCAAGCCCGTTTTTGAGTCTAACCTCGCGGAAAATTACTCGGGATAGGGCTGAAGTGCGTTTTGTTCTTGGTTTGGGATAATCACTTCACGAATACTGGGGAGGGACTTGAATGACAATTTCACGCGGAGCAAGATTTCACTTTAATTGGTAATTGAAAATTATACCTACGGTTGTTTGTTGCTGTGGTTCTTACTGTTGAACGTTGGTTGGGCGTAGATTAGTGTAGTCAGACAGACTAAAAATCGAACGTAGGCGTTGGTGCGTATTAATAATTATTTATTGAAATAAACTACATGAGTAGTTGAATGTTGCACGTTCAATATCCCCGATTTTACAAGGGTTAATAATTATAAGTACTGTACTCTTACTCTGTACTACTTGAAACTATACTTTGTGAAAATTAAGCCGTGGTGAAAAATTATCGTGCTGGACTGCTTTATTTCCCGGCAAACAGTACTACTTGTTGCCTTGGAAAAATTCTAATTCACTGCCGGCGACTTATTGACTGCCAGGCTAGTGATTAGTCCTCTACTTGACCCCCCGTGAAACTGTGTCGAAGTTGACTCCCCGTGAAACTGTGTCGCCGGCCGATTTTCGCGGCCTTTTATAGGGCTCCTGAGCGTCGAAAATTCTTGTCGTCAAGCGCGTAAAAGAAGAGAAGGGATAAAACCCTATCCTGATTATAAGAATTTCCCCGTGGTCTATCTCGACCATACATGTATTCATTCCGCTTACTCCGCAGAGTAGCTTCTCGACATGCAGAGCCATAGATCTATGCAAGTGCATCGGTATGGCGCGCTCTGATTTGTCCGCACGATGTGCTACGCAGAGGACGACGCGATTAGGTGAGGGAACGCGTTCGAAGCGTTTTTCCCCTGAAAATGAGGCGATTTTTACCACCCCGCTTCTTGGCCTACTTTCAATAGAATTTCCTAGTTTAGGTAATATCCTTATGCTCGCTTCTCTGTAGATGTGTCTATGGTAATGGCTTAGTTTTTCAGCATTTTTACGGAACTTAAATAAATCCTTCATACGAAACCACTAATAATAATTTTGTTACAACTTCTGTAGTTAACTTTGGCGTATGCAACCTGATTTCTACGTTAATCTCTTATTAGTATAAATGGTTTCGTTGAGTTATGGCTTATTCCAAACATCATTGGTTATTCGTTAAATTAGTGGTTACTCTAGTTATAACTAATGAGTTTTCTTAAATAATTTGTTAGTTAGACGTTAGATTTCTTATAGTTAATAAGTTTTCTTAAATGATTTGCTAGTTAGACGATTATTCTCGTACTGTGGGAACGAGAGCGAGAGAGAGAGAGATAGAGATTTTACTTGAGAACGACTCGTCTAACTTGGTTACTCGTACATTTTGTTCGTACGCAAGTCGGCTAGATCGCCGTTCAGCCCTAGCGATAAGGCGTTCGTCGTGGCGCAGAGAGTCGCCCCAGCCTCGCTTTCCTGCAGAGGAAGCTCTATTGAAACGCGTTACCGTTTTCTCTCTTTCTCGATTCGTTTTACTTTTAGTATTTAGCTGTAAAATAATCTTAACATTTCATTTTATCATATATATATATGTATAACATATTCCATATATATAATTTACTAGTAAAACAAGTAATTTTATACATGAAAACGAGAGAGAGCGAGAGAGTTCTTCTCTTGAGAATGACTCGCCTAGCTCGTTACTCGTACATTTCGTTCGTACCCAAGTCAGCTAGATCGCTGTTCAGACCTCGCGCAAGGCGTTTTCGTTGCGCGGAGAGTCGGCCAGCCTCGCTTTCCTGCAGCAGAAGCTTCATTGCAACTCAATTTTAGTCTCATCTCTTTCTCGTTTTTCTGTCTATTTTTCGCTATTTTACCATAAATTAATCCTAATATTTCCTTTATCCTTTCTATATAGGCATAACGTATTCTATATATTTATGATGGTGTTTTTACTATAAATTCCAATATTTTACGAGAGACATGTTAATATATAGGCATAACATGTTTTATATATTTATGATGGTATTTTTACTATAAATTCCAATATTTTACGAGAGACATATTAATGTAATCCCAAGAGAAAAGGGGAATTAATCCTGATGTACTGATCTTTCTTCTATTACCCGACTATACTTGGTAAGCTCATTAATTCGACGTGGGTTGTACTCGTTTTCGAGTGACAGCCATGGGTAGTTTCCATATGGAAGCATAATTGTTCTTTTTGCTGCTGATATTTTATCTACAGTATTCGTGTGAACATTTTAATAGTCATAACTCTTGCGTTTAAATCAATAGTTCCTCTGCTTTTGTTAATTGTTTCGCTTAGTTAATAATTGTTCGTGATTTCATCATCTTTGTAAAGAGAGAGAGAGAGAGAAGACTTCAGGCAAGAGTGAGAAGAAAGGGTGCGGTCGCTTGGTCACGTGATAGCGTTCCCTCCAACCGCTCCCTTATGACCAACAACGCCCCGACGGCGACTAGCCGAACCCCTGGTCTAGGATTGAGGGTAAGGCCGCGCTGAATCATAGATCCATGAATGGCAGTCGATAACCGGGTCTACGCAGTAGATCCCATGGTTTGAAAGTTTGCCTTTTGACCGGGAGCGCCGAAAAATTCCATCTTTACAAGATTAATTCCTCCTGGGAGACGGTCGGTAGGGCCGCATCTTCACCCTGTTCCGATCTCCGTCGCTAAAATCGCTCTCCTCTCCTCTTAAGAAGTTCGAGAATAAAAGAAAAATGTGAGAGGTTACTTTTACTGTAGCGAAACTAAAACAGAAGAACTTTAACGTAATCGAAATAAAAAAAGATAAATGCGACGTTACGTCAGGACGTAACACCTCCCCCCTTAAAACGATTATTAGGAGAAGCCTAATAATCGAATCCGAGGGTGAAGCTAACAATTTTCCAATTATGCTTGTCGTACTATTCTTTTTCTTTTAACGACTTGTCTCTTGCAGGATCTTGGAATCTGTATGTGGTACTAGCTTTTGGTTCGTACCATGACGAATCCGTTAAACACAAACAAAACGTTGCTTTTAATAGAGTAAGGATATTTGATTGGCAACGGTTTAGCCATATTGCTATTCTTGCTTTGGTTAAATATTGTTCTACGTTAAGTGTATGTATATGTGCGATTATATTTCTTCGGATTTATCCGTACTATGCTTAGTAGGAATATTATATGGTCCTAATTTTTAACTTAATTATTTCGTTGCTTCATATTTTCCGACAATAGGTGTTATGTTATTGTACTTATATATGCATCCCTTTATTTATGGACATTTGTATTTCTCTCTTTTCCTTTCCTAATATTTTCTTCACTTGTTTACTTTGTTTATTCGCTTCTTGATTTTACTGTTATATTTTCTTTTCTTTGAAATGTTTAACCCCTTTTCTTTTTTTTTCTTGCAACCGTACAAAAAGCTGGGTGAATTCTTTTCTTAAATGTTACTTATGATTAAATAACGGTGAATATTGAACGTGACTTCCTGGTTACAGTGTATGTGTTCTTAATTCTACTTCTTCTTATAATTCGTAATCTTTATCCAAATATTTGCTTCGTTGGAGTATTTGCTCTTTCTCTCTTTTTGTAACTCAAGTATTATTTATGTCTAATGGCACGTTTAAAATATCCTTTTTCTCCTTTTCTTATACCACACATCGGAGTGGTTAACTTGATTTGAATAATGCCAACTGACGTGTGTAAGAATATGTAGGTATGAATTTTTTCATACAGACTTGGTGTTAATTCAATAGCTCGTGGACGTTGGTTTCTGAAGTTCGTGAAATTCTTGGAGTTCTTGAAGTTCTTAGCCCTTTTGAAGTTCTTGACGTTCTAAGCGTTTTGAAGTTCTTGATGTTCTAAGCGTTTTGAAGTTCTTGATGTTCTAAGCGTTTTGAAGTCCTTGATGTTCTAAGCGTTTTGAAGTTCTTGATGTTCTAAGCGTTTTGAAGTTCTTGGCTTTCGTGAAGTTTCTTTAGAGTTGTTGGTGTTCGTGAAGTTCTTAAAATTTTTGTCCATATAATGCTGGACGTTCGTGTGGATTCTCGTATTGTCTCGCCTTCATGATGGTTGGCTCCATAAGATTTGGTATAAGGATTCAACGATCGTCTAGTATAAAACGAATGCTTCCTTTTACTCTGAGGAGATGTAAATGTTTGGTTGAGATATCCAGGGCAGTACGGTGGCCCTCGGAATAAGTGACTTGTAAACTCTTGTGTCTGTGAAACATAATGTGCATTACTAATATGCGATATCATAGTGTGGTTAACGATTATTATTATTATTGTATATCTTTTTTTTTCTTTGCCTTTTTTTTGTTATATATTATTTTGTTTTATTTTAAGTATATAGGTATATATATATATATATATATATATATATATATTTTTTTTTTTATTCTTATTCTGAGAAAAAAAAATGCAACACTTTTTTTTTTTTTTTTTGAGTGCGGAGAGGCATAAATAAAATAATTCTGTGTATTATGAATCAACATATATATGTAAGGATATAGTTATATAGTTTTAGCTCAAAATAGATTTACTTACGTGAGTATTTGGTGTTGGGAGAAGTTTTCCTTGCATTATTCCTTTGCTTATACATTTTTTTTTTTTTTTTTTTTTTTATATTTACCATTTGTGTAACGAAAGTGTTACCAGTGTCCCCTTATGGCGTTTTTGTATAGTCACACGTCTTGTTGATAAGAGAGTGAACATCGTCGGTGGGGGCTTGTGGCTGGTGGCGTAATGTAGAGTCGCTTTCCAACAAGTAATCCACCAAGTTTTGGATCGTAATCTGTTCGGTACTACGGGGGGCTTTGGGAATAGGAAGGGGAGGTATTGGAGAAACAGCGGTGGGACTAGTGACTGATCTTTCCAAATTAGAAAATGTGGGTATCTTGGTCCTGCTTCTAGTGACAGGGCTAGGAATCATACTTTGAACTTTGACAATTTATGCTCGACTGAAAGATAATTCATTAACCGAACCTGAGTTGATTTTAATCAACCTACACAATTACGGTTCTAGCTATTTATTGTCGTTATCGATATACTTCTTAGGTTTTTTCTTTGTTTACGTTATCCTATTCGGAGTCGAGCACGATGCACTGTATCTCCGAGTTGCATTCGTCGCATGTTTCTCTATTTTTGCTGCATTTGTAACAATTATTTGCGTGGAGACAGGGGAGAAACGTCACGCTTTTAGGTTGGTGATGGCAGGTTTGACATGACGGAGAGGCAGCATCTTCCTCGTGGGAGGGTGTCAGCGATGGTGTGGATAGGTCCAATGACTCCGCCCAAGGGGTAGGAGGTCGGAAATTACGACGATGTGAGGTAATTAGTTTTTCGTCTGACTCGTCTTTGTCCGTCGTATCGGAATGTTGGTTCGCATGATTATCTTGGTTAGTGGGCGATGGAGGGGGAGCGGGAGGTCTGTGAAGCAGTGATGTAATTGAGTCGGTCAGACTGGTGGACAAGGAGGAGCATGGGAATGTATCCGTAGTCATGCTCAGGAATCGACAACCTGGATTTAACAAGACGTGTAAGTGTAAGGGGTTTGGACCCGTTCCCCAACGCTTTACTTTGATACCGCAATAAAAACAAGTTGCTCTGTCCTTTTTCCCAGAATAAAAGAATCCAGCATCTCTTAATGTTACTGGTTTTATCGGTAGCGTCTCAGGCCAGGAAATGAAACTTTCCATGCGGTCAGTATAGTTTTCGTAGGTGGGGTATGAGGGTTGTAGGCCGTCGTCCCTGGAACCTACCCATTCTAAATAGTCGAGGGTGCCCCGGAGCCTTTCTAATAGTCTGGCGACAACTCTCGGATCGCAGGTAGGGGGGCTCTCGTACAGTTCTGTCTGAGAGGCGGGGGTTAAGGAAGAGAAAGGATGGCGGCGCGGTGTTCGACCGGGTGGTCGGCTTCCTATACTCATTATTATGTAACGACAATGAGGGCCCCGTATAGCATGCTTTTCCCAAGGGTCGTCATAAATTTCGCAATTGTTTAATGATAGTCCGCAATGAAAACACCTGATTTTAGTCTGGTGGCCCGTGAAAAAGAATCCGGCTGCTGCTAATACTGCAATACTAATTTCACAATTTCCAGGCCAGTAGGTGAAGCTGTCTACCCGTTTAACATAGTCTTCGAATGCGGGATACATGGGAGTTAAATCGCTCTTTTTTGGAGGCTTATCCTCGTGGCAATCAGGGGTCGCGTTTACTCTTACTTCTACTCTGCAATCGTGGCGTTCTTTTTCACGAGAAAGGGGTACATCTAGTGGATCGGCCCCGATGGGAACGTTCCCACAAGGTATGCCGCGGACGAAACGACATTGTTCTTGCCACCTACGGTGGTCATGCATTGGTATATCACCAACTTCCCATTCTTTAATAGTAATTCTGCAATCAAAACAACTGACCTCGTCGTCCTGTCCGGTGTAATAAAATCCTGCAGCGGCAAGTTGCTGCGGGTCTAGAAAATTTACTGGCCAACCACGGTAACTGTCGAGACGCACTTGTTCGTATGAGTACATGCCGCGTGGGTCTTTTGATGACATGCTTATTGAGAATCCGCACTCTTTTATAATTAATTTTTTTCAAGATGCAGGTATAAATAGTAGTGTATTTATCTAGTTATGTTAATAAAAATATTTATGCGTATATTTACTGGTATATGTTAATATTCTTAAATATGGTTATTGTAACATTCTCTTTATATTTGGTTGTACTCTCTCTCTCCTTTGAAGTCTAAAACTGATCAGGGTGCACTAAGTTATATATATATTTCTCTTTTTTTTTCTTCAAGAGGTTTTATCCAATACCTTTGTCTCTGAGTGCGTTTCCTGGTATCTCGTTTGCGTCGTCGTATCGGTAATTATGTTTGCCTTGTTTTGAAACCTTTAAGAAAAATTCCTATTCACTTAATACTTGAACATATTGATCATTGCTATTATTATTATTGTTATTACTATTATTACCATTATTATTGTTACTATTATTATTACTACTATGATTATATATATGTATTATTTCTTTTCATAATTAATATGTTTATTTATCGGATAGAGGGTTATTTGATTAATATTTTATACCATTATTTGGTGGACGACTTGGCACTGTTTTCTGCCAAACTTGTCTCCTAGTATTGAAATATCGTTGATAAAAAATAAATAAGGATTGCTAATAGGGCTTATCGTAGTTTTATATTTACTCCCGTATGATATCTATATATGGTTTTATTTTTATTTTTATTTTCTGATTTTTCATTCGTATATATCATTTTTATTATGTAAATTCTATGATTACTATTACATGATATCCAAAAAGAAAGTGCCGCATGAATGCGTACCATTTAAGCAACGTATATTTTTATGCAAAATGTTTCTGGAAAAATTATTTCGAAAGTGTTAGTAGGCAATTCTCGATTTTTTTAATCGATTTGAATGTACAATAATGTCTCTGTTTGGGTGTTTAATACGTACGTTACCGTTCGTTAATATAATCTTTATTTCGTGCGGACCGGTATAGTGGTCACCGAGTTTTCCGTGTTTTGGTCCTTTAAGCAAAAATACTGGTTCACCCACTTTAAATGCTACAGGATTAATTTTCTTGTCTTGATATATTTTGGAATTTTCTTTACCCTTTATCAAATTTTGTCGTCCCAAACCCTGTATTTCATGGATTTGCGTGACCAGTTGCGTTAGGTATTCGTCGTACGTGGCGAGTTTTTCTATCTCGGCAGGGAGCATACTAGAAGGGGTGCGAGCTATCTTGCCAAAAACCATTTCGTATGGAGTATGCTTGGTACTTTCGTGTTGTAATTGTAAATAGCCATTTCAACCCATTCATCCCAATTATTTTGTTTAGTAGTGAATTGTTTAAGATATTCACCGAGGGCATGATGCGATCTTTCCAATGATCCATTGGATTGAGGGTGAAATGCTGTCGTTCTGACTTTACGTATCTTAAACAATTTCGCAATTTGTTTTAAGAAATTACTCAAAAAATTACTACCTTGGTCAGTAAGTACCGCTTTGGGTGAGCCGAAATAACAAATAAATCGTTTGACAAATGCTTCTGCTATCGTTACTGCTTTTGCGTTAGGTAAAGGGATTGCTACTGAATATTTAGTTAATTGATCTTGAATTGTAAGTATGTATTCATTTTCTTGCTTAGTTTTCGGCAGAGGGCCTACTATGTCCATTGCAATTTTATCGAAAGCTATTGCTGGAGTATCTGTTATAATCATAGGTTGTTTAGTTTTTACGCGGACTAGTTTCTTTAATTGACATTGTAAACACCGTTGAATATACAATTGGACGTCGGTTTTTAAATTTTTCCAATAATACAAATGACGAATTCGATTATATGTTTTACTGACACCTCTGTGTCCGCCTATGGTTGACGAATGCATTTCTTCAATAATCTCATTTTGTCTTTCCACTGGAGGTTGTCTAACTAACCCGTGACAAATAATGATTTTAACGTCGCTTTGTGCGAATATTAATCGAATTTGAGTCATAATATTTTCCCATGGCACGTTTAACATAAAACTTGATTTTGCAATGCTAACGGTTTGCAATGATAACTTGTCAATTAAATAACGAGCACTTTTTAAAGCTTCTACTATATGTTCCAAAATTAACGTGGGACCTTCTCCAGAATTATCTGTGATAGGCAAAGCTATATTGAATCTTTGAGCTCGTTTCATAATAGATTGAGCTTTCTTTAATTCTAGATTCTTTAAGTGTGGAAAATTGTCGTTATCTCGAAGTGCAATAGCTCCAGTGTCTATCGGTGCACAGTCGGTGGAAACAAAATAAACTAAATTATCTTTTCGAGTGTGAAATAAGTCTCGTGACTGTTTGACGTTGGAAGCAATAATCCTACCCTTCGTAGTTTTATGCAGGATCGTGGCGGGGAATGTAAATGAATTCTCGGGTTCTACGTCGGACATGTTGTCGCTTAGGGGTTCTGTTTCGCTACCTTGGAAGAGTTCACGTGCATATTTTCCCTGTACTGTTCTGCTTGAGTTTTCCCGAGGGTTATGGTCCTCGAGTTCGCTTTCGTCGCTGAATTCGTTGTTCTTAAGAGGCACATCGTTGTGGGGTAGGACCGGTAACGGCACATATGTTTGGCTACTCGGTCGATCTGGAGAAGTGTCAGATGGCAGAGGAAAGTTCTCAACACTGTAGGTCACTTGTTTAGTCTTAGTTTCAATGTTTTCATTCTTGCGTGTCTCCCGAGGCATATTAGCTTTCATTTTTACGGTGGGTTTCTTTAGTGGTGCCTTGTTCGCTGCAGGCGTCTGAAAAATTTCGTTTTCGTGACCGGTGGTCGTTGATTTGTATGGAGAACCTATGTCTTCCAGCTGTTCGAAAGGATCAACCGACTCACGTACCCAGTCACATTCTTCTACATCGTTAAGATAACCGAAATTTCCAGGGACATCGTTGCTTAGATTTTCTTCCTCTTCGGAATCTTCTTCTAATAGTCGGGCTATATCGATGTCTGATAAAATGCGTTTATTATTTTTACTGTGACTTTTTGGAGGTTTCGACCGAACCATGTAAATATCGTCTGTGGTGGTCAATGACTCTATGGGGTTTCTTGAGAGCGCGTCGGCGTTAACGTTAGTTTTTCCGGCCTTGTACACTACATCGTATTCGTACTCGGCGAGTTTCAGTCGCCAGCGCAAGATTTTAGGGTTTCCATCTGTAGCCCGTCGGAACCACAACAGCGGTTTATGGTCGGTTACTACAGTGAAGTGCTGCCCATACAGATATGGCCGAAAGTGAAGTATAGAGTATACTATAGCCAATGCTTCCTTTTCGTAGGTATCGTATCGTTCTTCGACTAGACTCAAAGCTCGCGAGGCGTAAGTGCATGGATGATCGTTGTTAATTTCTCCCTGTGAAAGTATACTACCGATAGCATAACCCGATGCATCTGTCGTTAAAATAAAAGGCTTGGAAAAATCAGGATATCGCAAAACTGGAGCCGTACAAAGTTTATTCTTTAAAATTTCGAATGACTGTTGTTGTTCGGGTCCCCAATCAAATATATTCTCTTTGCGTAATAAAGTCGTGAGGGGTTTTGATATCTTGGCGTATCCTTCTATAAACCGCCTATAATAACCTGTTAATCCCAGAAATTGTCGAATATTTTTAACATTTTTAAGTACGGGATATTCACGTACCGCCTCTAATTTCTTAGGATCGGGCCGGACTCCATTATTCCCGATTATATGTCCTAAATACGCGACTTCTCTTTTTAAAAATTCGCATTTATCTGGTTGTAATTTTAAATTTGCTGCTTCTAATCGTTTAATTAATTCGCAATATATATTCTCGTGTTCTTCGAGATTGTAGGCATAAATGACAATATCGTCCAAATAAACAAATAGTCCTTTCCCGAGAAGCCCACTTAGTGTGAGGTCCATTGCTCTTTGAAACGTCGGAGGGGCGTTCCAAAGGCCGAACGGCATTCTAACGAATTCGAAATGGCCACGTGGCGTAGTAAATGCGGTCTTATGACGATCTTCTGGAGAGACTTCTATCTGATGGAATCCTGATGCTAAATCGAATACAGAAAAGTATTGTGCACCGCCTAATTGATCTAATATATCGTTGATATTGGGTATGGGGTACGCGTCGGCGATCGTTTTTTCGTTCAGCGATCGGTAATCGAATACGACTCTCCATTTTTTATTACCCTGAGAGTCGGCTTTCTTGGGAACGACCCAGACAGGACAATTGTATGGCGAGGTAGAAGGTATTATTACTCCTTTACCGAGCATATCCTCTATTTGCTTGCCTATTTCTTCTTTAGTACATTCTGGCCATCTGTATCCTCGAGTATTTATAGGAAGATCGTCGGTAGTAGGAATGCGATGTTGCAATATAGTCGTGCATGTCAACGTATCTCCTGGGATTTGGTATAAATGTGCGCTTTCCTTTAAAAGCGTCTCGATACTTGCTTTTTCTTCTTCGTTCAATTCGGCAAGTCTTAATAATTCCTTAATTTGATTATAGCGGTCGATCATTACCGATTCTGATATTGCGTAACATGAATTTTCGCGAATGAAAGGTTGAATTTCGCGAGTGATATTAGCTATACTGGGTTTTTGTGTTAAAGAAATGTTCATGATTTTATACGTTTTTGGACTATTTTTCTCGCTTCTCAAACGTGTATTTTTATCTTTAATGCTTTCTATAATATTTTCCTCTTTTGACGGTTCAAATGTACAAACTGTTCGTAAATTCTTCGGGTCTTCATAATTTTCGAAATTGACAGTTTGATCGCAATGGTTGACAGGCACGAAAGGTTCAACAGGTTTCTGGCAAAATACTTCTTTATTTTCCATCGTTATTACTTCTTTTATTGACTCTGATGTTTTGCTAAAATCTGAATAATTGACTTTTACTGATTCAATTGTTTCAATGTTTCTATTCTCTCGGAGTATTTGTTCTTTGGTTGACTTTCTAAATTCCTCATTGTAATTATTAATATCATCAAAAGGTTCTGTCCTTTCCATCGGCACAGATATCCCTATAAAATCTGGATCGAGTTTTCGCATATCTCCAACAAGTTCTGTCCGTTCAGTCGGCACAGTTACGTCTGTGAAGCTCGAACAACCCGCATAATTAACACAATTAGACTCGCTATCTCTTGCCAATATTTTTGTTTTTATTGGATTTGAATTA
Source organism: Cylloceria caligata (assembly GCA_963942595.1). Lineage (NCBI taxonomy): Eukaryota > Metazoa > Arthropoda > Insecta > Hymenoptera > Ichneumonidae > Cylloceria > Cylloceria caligata. Next base: position 54,756,981 of record OZ012706.1, on the reverse strand, counting down.
ACGACGTTTTCTTCTTGAACAGAATTTTCATATACTTGAGGGGATTCTGTCCTTTCCATAGGCACAGATTTTCCCAAAAAATTTGAGCTGAGCTCCCTTAAGTCTCCAACGACCGCTGCCCGTTTCGCCGGCACAGACACCCCTGTGGAGCCAAGGCAAGACTCCTCATTGACACAGTAAATTTTTGTCTCTATCGAATTCGGATAGACAACGTTCTTTTCGTTTTCACAACTTAATTCGGTACACCCCATTGGTGTCTCTGTTTTTATCGAATTCGAACAAATAACACTTTTTTCTTGAACACTGTTATCAAAATATTGAAAGGATTCTGTCCTTTCCATAGGCACAGATTGTCCCAAAAAATTTGAGCTGAGCTCCCTTAATTCTCCAACGAGCGTTCCCCGTTTCGTCGGCACAGACACCCCTGTGGAGCCAAGGCAAGTCTCCTCATTAACACAGTTTACTTTCGTCTCTATCGAATTCGGATAGACAACGTTTTCTCTAGATACAATAATCTCTACAGGTTCAATATAAGTGCTCTCCTTGCTCAAATCCGACGTACAAAGTTCCATAAAATTTCGCGAACTAGACTGCAATTTTTCAACTTGATCTTCTATTTTTACTTTACCAATTTCTTTACTTGATTTTTCATTTTTCACACGATTTTCGTAAACTTCTTCAATAATTTCTGAACAATTTCTTATTTCTTCCTTTATAATTTTTTTCACAAAATCAACCATAGAATCTCCGCGAGATAGTGTCTCTGATAAGTACGCATTTTCTCCCGTCGTCGGAATGAATTTTTTTCCAATATTTTCACTTGAATTGATTTTATCTTCATTAGTTTCGTGACTCAGTCCGTCCGAGGACTTATTTTCTTTTATTAATTCAACTTTACTTGTTACCTGTTGTTCCTTTTTCGTCTTTGAATCGTCAGTAGATTCTCTTATTCCTGTACTGTAAGTTAATTCCTCCGATGACATTAACTCTAGTACTGGTACCTGGACTTGAACCGAATACCTATTGCTATTTGTCACATAAATGTAAGCTTTACCATTATTATTAATGACAAACCCGCTCTCTATGTTTATACCTTCACCTGCATCCAGGGGAGGCAGATAACCTTCCCGTAAATCCAAATTCTTTACTCTCACGAAGCACAATTTGGTGGACTCTGCAGGGATAACAATAGTTTCCTGAGTTGCAAATGGTATTCTTACATTCTGCATTTTCAATTGTCTTTTCTCATAGTCAATTTTCACGCGATTGCCGTCAAGGTATTCCGAACCCAATATACCAGCTTCCTTTATGGGGAAGTTATTATCTACAATATGGAAAGTAGCGAAACGTCCGAAGGCTTGTATTGTAATATGACCCAAAGTAAAAATTGAATTTGTTGTTATTCCATTAAGTTGTAAAATTTCTCCGTGATTTATAGCGATATGTTCATTTACAAATTGTTTCTTTAATATATTCGGCCCGGCTCCCGTATCAACCATAAGAGTGATAGGGGATATTACTTCCGGTGCCGTTATCGTAACCGTCGGAACACTACTTTCTCGATGCAATTGTATATTAAAGATACGGACTACTCGCGGTTGAGGGTCGAAGCTGCGATTGAGATAGTACGGATCGGATGCATGTTTAGCGGAGTCTCCCTGGGCGCACCCGTACTCGGAAGACCACTTCGGTTTCCCGTACTTCCATATGTTGCTTCGTTCTCCCTTCGAGCGGGACACTCACGGATAAAATGACCGGGTTGTTTGCAATAAAAACATGGTCCTGTTGAATTCATGGAATTATTATTGAAATTATTAATATTTCCGCGATTTTCCGATCGATTGTTATTTAAAGGCTGGGAATGATTGTTACGATAAGGACAAATATGGGCCCCGTGGCCTTCTTTTTTACATATTTGGCACCGAATATCGCTAGGATTTTGGTATCGGAGATTGACTGGTACCTGTGTTTGCGGTAAAGACATTAGTTTGGGGGGGGGGCTGAGGGTGATTGTGGACATCTATTCGCTGTGTGTCCATGATTTTTACAAAAGTGACAAAACATCGGTGTATTTCCCGACTCTTTCCTTTCAGGAGGAAACATTTTATAACAACGGTCGGCAGTCTGCCCACGCTTGTTACATACCTGGCATATAGTGAGCGGAGGACCGTCAAAGACGGGTTTATTATTATTTGAAGGGGGGAAGATTTTAAGACATTTGTCGGCCGAATGTCCTGTTCTTTTACAGATCTGACATATGATAAATGAAGGAGCTTCGAGGCTAGATTTATTGTTATTTGAAGGTGGAAAAATTTTAAAACATTTGTCTGCCGAATGTCCAGTCTTCTGACAAATCTGACATATGTTCGGTCCTTTATCGACATTTCCCGTATTTTGTAACCCAACAGCCAACGTTTGGCTATTCTTTTGAGTCGAACATTCTTTAGCATTGTGCCCTTTTTTATTGCACAACTGGCAATGCACTTCTTCGCTTGCTACCACGTGTACTCCTCGTTTCGCCTCGGGCTTAGGGACCCTTGGACTCGACGTTACTTGCTCACCGCTACGCAAGGCTGCTTGGGACACTAAACTCTTTTCGGTCTGCACTGCTAGCTTTATTAATTCTTCAAGATTATTATTAGGAGTTAACCGTTGTTCGATTTCTGGTTTTAAACCGTGTAGAAAACAAGCTGGAAGGCTTTGTTTAGTATTATCAATAAAAGCGCCAGCCAAGGGATTATCTTCGCTCGCATCGTAATTTTCTAGTATCAAATTTCCCAAATCTCGTACACGATTCGAATAGGCAATGACAGACTCGCTTTCTCTCTGGTATATTGATCCTAATTCACCTTGCAACTGATATACATTTCGCGTGGGTGCATAAATATCTTTGAGAAATTTACCCAAATCTTCTATTTTTTCAAAAGTTTGCCCTTGTATAGTGCGACGGGGTTCGCCAATTATTTTTATGCGGACTGCTTTTACTAAATTTGATTCGGCGCCTGGCCCCATCATGGCCAAGGCTTCCTTGCATCCTTGGATAAACATCCCCAATGACAAAGTATGACCATCATAATTCGGTATGACAGCTAATGCATCTCGAAGAGACAACGTTTGGTTGTTATTAACCATTATGGGAGGAGGGTCGGGTACAGGGTCGCTAGTTTCAAGAGAAAAGTTCGCTGGTGGTATTTTACTGGGCTTTTTGTCTGGACTCGACCTTTTTCCCGTGGGGTGGGAGGAACAACCAGGAATAGCAGGTTCGTATTCCGACAGCAGGTGTAAATTTTTCAACAAATTCTGTGGTACAATGTGGGAGGGTTTAATTATTGATTTTAATTTAGATTTTTCACAAGTATTCCTTCTTCCTGTCGAAGTGGACAGTGTTTTATTATGACTCACGAAGAGCGGTGTTCCAATGGGTGAGTTGAATGGGGTAGACCCCCCTGCAGGAGTATAAAATATGTCGCTGGAGTTCGAAAGGCCTAACGCGGGCGTGGTGACTACGGGGTTCGGGGTAGTTATGACTGGTGTATTCGTACCTGTCGTCTCGTGTGTAGCGGGCTGCAGCTCGACGTCTTTTACAATATGTTCGGGGGATGCGGGGATCTGAACTGGAATTTCGTTACAGGGATCTCTATATATTACAAGTGGTAAATATTGGTGACCAAGTTCTTCCAAAAATCCAACCACAGACAATAAATTGTTTCCTGATCTCGCTGCAAGTGTTTCTTGCACTCGATTCGTGAATTGTTCAAAACTTTCTGAATTCTTTGAAATTTGTTGAATCTGTAACGGACTATTTGCTGTGCTATAATTATCAAGATTGTCTGATAAAATTTCTTCAGTACTTGAAGAATCACTTGCTTCTTCGCAATTTATTTCCGTTTTTGTAATAATTAAATGACTTGACGTTAATTCCAAGGAGCGTATAAGACTATTTTCGTCTACTTTAATTAATTCCGGATTTTCCTGATTAATGTCGCTACTTTTCTCTGTATCCGCAATAATTTCTTCCGTTGGATTCGTTATGGAGGGAGTCTCGGGATGCGAACTGTTAATACTTTCGTCGGAAGATTCTTCGACTGTTTCAAATTGGGATTTAAGAGGGCTCTGTATTCGAGATTTCTTTTTTCGGTCTTCAGGATAATCATGTATTACATTATCATCAAGTCTTAGCTTTGATCGAGTCGAACTCATTTATGATGTATTTTATATAAGTATAATAATATATTTGCTCTCTCTCTTTTTTTTTTATACTGCATCAAAGAGACATACAACAATACATAAGAATATTATGAGACTAAAAATTGCGCGGGAGGAGGAAATAGGAATAACTTTCTTTTCGTTACTTGTAACGAGGAAAAATTATAGAACTTTATTCCTTTAATTTTGTTTCAAAATTTCCCTGAGATGAAATCAAATGTGGTTTTTCCTTCAAGAGGATAACTTTATGTTTATTCAACGATTCGATCTTAGTGATACGAGGCTTGCAAGGTGTCACTATCGGATGATAGCGTATCCCTTCTATCGAGTGAGCTTCGTAATCAGCGACAAGTTCGTCTAGAAAATTTTTTCGCTCAATTTCTCGGATTTGCTTAAGGCGTTTTATTCTATATTCACTCGGTATTTTTGTGTCGACGCCCTGTGTGACTTTACTGCTGCTTGCTTCGTATGTAATTTCCCTTAATAAATATGGTATCTCTTTGTTAGAGAGGCCCGTGCAATCTGCCTTTACACTGTCTGAATGATTTTTATACTTCTTTGTTTGTTCACCTAAAGGTCCCTGAAAACCTGTTATTTTTTCTTGGTTAAGGAAAATACCTTCGTTATCTTTTGTAGATTTGATGCTAGTGACTCCAAAATTTTGCTCGTTATACGATTCACTCGCTGTTACTGTTAAAGGACGATTCGTCTTACTAGAATTTAAATGTCTATTCCTTTCTTGCCTTGAATAGTCGTTATGTGCTGCAATTGTGTCGTCGCAATCTTTCTTATATTCAGTTATTTCTTTTCCTTCGAGAGGAATGATTTTATTATCGCTTTCTATTCCAATATTAAAGGCTCTAAAATCTTGCTCGTTATACGATTTGCACGCAATTGTTGGAACTTGGTACTGTGTTTTTAACAATTGCTGTTTTAATTTCAGTGCTTGTATTTTTCTTCCTGCTCTACGGGTTTTCGGCATGGATGAAGGATTAGGGTTGGCAATTGTCAAAATTAGTAAATAGTACGTATGGTTATGTCTGTCTCGTTTGTATGTTATGTTTCGTGATCGAACCTTGCCAGCCCCGAACTCACTTGCGTGAGGAGCTAAAACATAGGATTTCTCTCACTAGTGTAATGTGTTTTGTGAACGAGCTTTGCCAGCCCCGAACTCACTTGCGTGAAGAGCTAAAACATAAGATTTCTCTTCACTAGTGTAATGTGTATTGTGAACGAGCCTTGCTAGGCCCGAACTCACTTGCGTGAGGAGCTAAAACATGGGATTTCTCTTCACTAGTGTAATGTGTGTTGTGAACGAGCCTTGCTAGCCCCGAACTCACTTGCGTGAGGAGCTAAAACATGGGATTTCTCTTCACTAGTGTAATGTGTGTTGTGAACGAGCCTTGCTAGCCCCGAACTCACTTGCGTGAGGAGCTAAAACATAGGATTTCTCTTCACTAGTGTAATGTGTGTTGTGAACGAGCCTTGCTAGCCCCGGACTCACTTGCGTGAGGAGCTAAAACATAGGATTTCTCTTCACTAGTGTAATGTGTATTGTGAACGAGCCTTGCTAGCCCTGAACTCACTTGCGTGAGGAGCTAAAACATAGGATTTCTCTTCACTAGTGTAATGTGTGTTGTGAACGAGCCTTGCTAGCCCCGAACTCACTTGCGTGAGGAGCTAAAACATAGGATTTCTCTTCACTAGTGTAATGTGTGTTGTGAACGAGCCTTGCTAGCCCCGAACTCACTTGCGTGAGGAGCTAAAACATAGGATTTCTCTTCACTAGTGTAATGTGTGTTGTGAACGAGCCTTGCTAGCCCCGAACTCACTTGCGTGAGGAGCTAAAACATAGGATTTCTCTTCACTAGTGTAATGTGTGTTGTGAACGAGCCTTGCTAGCCCCGAACTCACTTGCGTGAGGAGCTAAAACATAGGATTTCTCTTCACTAGTGTAATGTGTTTTGTGAACGAGCCTTGCCAGCCTTAACCCCACCCACGCGGAGGGCTGAAACATAGGATTTCTCTTCACTAGTGTAATGTGTTTTGTGAGCGAGCCTTGCCAGCCTTAACCCCACTTACGCGGAGGGCTGAAACATAGGATTTCTCTTCACTAGTGTAATGTGTTTTGTGAACGAGCCTTGCCAGCCCCGAACTCACTTCGTGAGGAGCTAAAACATAGGATTTCGTTCACTAGTGTAATGTGTTTTGTGATGGTTGTGTTGTTAGTGATACGTGCGCGGGCAAATCTGGTTGCTCAGGTGTTAGGTTGAAGAAAAAAGGATAGTTAAGGTAGGGTTTCTAGAACGCTGTCTGCTGGTGTAAGCGAGACGGTGGATTTAATGGATAGTAGAAGGGGCCCGTTATAGAAAGACAGGGCGTGGCCGTCTGGCGCCAGGGGCGTGTCTAGACAAGCCCCGCCCCCGCCCCCACTACTACCCCTCCCCTGCTGCTTCCTCATTGGTTGTTCCAGGGGGCGTGTCTACCCCCACTCCCCCACCCCCGTTCCTGATTGGTCCCCACAGCCCCCACCACCCCCCACCACCCCTGCCCCCATCCCTGATTGGTCCCCACCAGTCCCCACCCCCAGTCCACCTATCCTGGTGTTCTGATTGGTGCAGCGTCGCAGCGCCATCTGCCGGATTTTTACTCGTACTTAATTGCCGATGCGCCATCTAGTGTCGGTAAATGTGTTACCGAGTGATGGTAAAGAAGATTGGATGTCGGCAGTCGGTCAGGCAGAAAATTACCGATACGTCATCTACTGTCGGTGATCGTGTTACCGACTGGCGGTAAAGAAGATTGAATGTTGACAGTCGGTCTAGCAGAAAATGTATCGGTGATCGGTAAAGCGGATCGGTTGTCAACTGTCGGTATGTAGTCGGCCATCGCTACAGCTGATTTGGGACTTACGGAAGATAAGAAGATTGGATCTCGCGGTAAATAATATTCTGCACCCCACCATCAACCGGTTTCCCCACCCAGTCGTCGATAACCAAGACCCCTTCACGTAGCTTTTTTTAAAAATTTTTGTTAATTAAAAAATTTAATAATTTAAACGACTATTTACAACAACGGTAAATGAAAATACTCGTTATTTTTAGTTTCATAAAAAACTGTTTTATTTTACCATTCTCGTCCAACAAACATGTATTGTTCATCCGTAATTTTCAATGACATCCGTGGCAGTCACGGCGAGCTGGTGGTCGACCGTCAATTTGTGTTTTTGTACCCGGTTTGATGAGATGTTGATAGCACGGCATGTACGACGAGACCTCACGGTCAACCTTCAGATGTTCCGGTAGTTTGTCATACAGAATTTCTATTTTTTCGCCCCAATGTTTCAGCAGCAGTGGTTTCGGTATGTACGCGAGCTCAGCTTTGGTGAAGTCTCGGGGATCCTTGCAGCAGTCGATCACGAGTATACTGTCAATAGCATCCATTGTGGTTGGAAAGAGAGGCAAAGATACTTTTACAACGACGTTTCCTTTTCAACTAAGTTTTTTCACAGCTGTTACCATTAGATATATACATCACGCGTCAATGGCCAGCATAGTTAAATATGAAAATGTGTATGGTGGGAGTACTTTCGAATAATAAGACAGGAAATTCAAAAGTTTCGAATTTATTCATAGTAATTCACAAGTAGCATCCAAATCGATCTGTACAAGTTTGTATACATGTGTTTTTATTACAACCGTAGCCCTTAATATTATTGTGTTTTACATTTTTCACACGTTTCTTTCTGCGATTTAAATATTTTACGCGTTTGTAGTATTGTGCAGCTATGCGATCGTTCTTCACTCTGTCAGTCGTAAAATTCTTATGAAAATTATCCAGAGTATAACCACGAGCCATAAAATCAAGAAACATAATACAGTATTCACCGCATACTTTAGACTTGAGTGATTGAAGGGGCTGCGTGTTCCACTCGTAGCTTCGACAGTTTCTGCGTAGACGGTTATGGTGTTGGTTAATGAGTGGGGGCAATCCATAACTATCGAAAAAGATTCCATGTCCATTGTTATCAACGTAAGTGGCAACCCAGTGTCGCCCAGGTAGATTATGCTCGTCTGTGTTTAGAACCAATGCTGCGGGTCTAGACCAGCGACTCGGGATGCGATCGGCCGGAAATACTCCTTTCGTCTGAGCAGATATTCGTTGTAGAGCGTCTAATATCTGTAGGCTGTTCATGCTGTTTACACAACTGGTGGTGACGCTTAGAGTGTGATTGACGCTGTCTCTGCTGATGATAATGATTGTTGCGCGTTGGTGGTTGCTCTGGCAGGTGTTTGTTACGTGGGGGCGGTGATGGTTGTTTAGCACTCGGTGAGATTACTTGTTTTTCTCTGTTGCGGAAAAGTACAGTTATTTCATCGTTAGCCGGTGCAGTTCCTCCTTGCAGCGCCGACTCATCACTGTTGCACGATAGTGTAATATCGTTGAATATATACTCTACGCTTTGTGATATATCTCGAGTATTTTCCTCATTTGATGTCTCGTTGTTCGGTTGGCTTTGTTGATTTTTAATAGGTGTTGTTTTATCGACAGGTTGTGAATAAATGTGACTAACCGCGTCGAGCTCTTTAAACAGGAGCCACGAACGTATTTTTGCCACGTTATTTAGAGCACATTTTACATCGTCTTCTTTCGAAATACCATGATGAATACAGTAAACATTGTTGATTGGCATATTTTTTTAAGATGGACCCTCGTATTCTTCCAGATTGATGATTTCGCGCCCCAGAACGTCACGTAAAAGCTCGGCTTTTTGCAAGCCTCTTGTGTAAATACGCAAGGCATAACGACACAGTAAGCGTAGATTGGTGTAGATTTTTTTCAACGGTGTATCACCGTCAAGCCATTCCAATCCATGATGAAAACACGTTAGTTTATTGTTGCTCGCGCGTATACTCCTTGGTAGTTCACCAAAGTCATATGGTGGTTCGACAAGCCAATGACCATAATGTTCTTCCTGAAGAGTCGTCACAGCAATCTCCTTTGGTAGAAAACGGTTGTTTGCATCGTAGAGCGCTTGAATATCCACTATAACGTCCATTATGAGGGTTTGATGTAGACTGATACCAGGTGTGGTTGCGTAGACGAGTTTAAATATTACAGCGTCGTGTGTGGCGCCCCCCCCTCACGCACTAAAATCTGTAATGACCTGACGTGTGGAATCTATCTCTATTACATTATCATACTCGGCGTATACCACACAATTTAATGTAGATGTCAGAGCCGTTGCAAAGCGTACTTCGATCCTTACACTACCGTGTCTTACGAGATTCCAGTGACCGAAGCAACTTGCTGATAAGTCCGGTGTCAAATCAAAGACATACAGACAGTAGCCTTTGGGATAGTCGCTCCTGGTAATATCTAGACCCTCATTCTGAAAGTGTATACCTGTACCGCTAAAGAGCGTGTGATAACTGTCTATCCACTTTTCGTTACCATCAAACACCGGTTGAAGAGGCTTGCTCGGTATTTGTTGACCATCGACATACAGAGAGAGGAAATTTATCGAATGATTATTAAAGTTAAACGGATTTAACGTTGTACTGCCATTGAATGCTCGATTATTCACAAAATCAAGAATTATTCGTTTAGGTAATTGGCCTAGAATAACGTTATCCAGAGTATCGCCAATGATACCGCTATGCATCGTAAAAGCTTTAACCTCAACCCTTGTTATAGGATACTTGGCGGTTGTTTTTGCAAGCATTTTGGCGTGAGCTATCAGCACGCCTGGTGCGATTTTTGCTCGACGGACGAGTAATGTAGCCTCGGTGATATGTAGTTTATGTGTCACACCGGCCGTAGGAGTCTCCATAAGACAAAAATCGTCTTTTGAGCGTACAAGCCGTAACCGTACTTCCACACCGTTCAGCAGAAATTTATCCTGATTAAAAACATCGCAATGCAAATGTCCAATCATATCTAAAGTCCGGCCATTCTTTATGTACTTTTCACGATTATTCAGACCGATATTAGGGCTATTCGATGCACCTGGTAGACTGTCAAACGTACCGGGCGTGTCAGCGTACCATAGCGCGGTCGTTAAGTGAGAATTTTTAGCAGCCGGTCCATAATTGAGTAACGTCTCAATATATGCTCTGTAGGGGTATGCATTGTTTGGCGGTGCCACGAGTTTCTGGTTAAAATATACATCCACCTGATTGAAAAGGCTATGCAGAAAGTTATTAACAGGTGCTACGTTGTACTGTGATTCAGCTGTTGGAATAACCCTAACATTTACAATAATCATTGTATGAGCTAAGTCCAGGTATTCTTCACCGTGGCCAGGTATGACAAACTCCAGGGGCCCGTCGTCCGTCAGGGACGACACAGGCTTGTAGTGTATCCATTGTGATGCTTCTATAGCCGTCTGCGTTGGAGGTATGGTGAATAAGTCGAGCTCCGACTTCATACACTCGGAGGAGTGTGAGTGTAAGAACGACATTGTTAAACACCTCCAAAAATATCGTTGGTCTTTGCTCGTTTGCGTCTACTACTTTCGATACCTCGTTTCTTTCTCTTTGTTATCCTTTTCTTTTTATTCTTTGCGACACCACGATGTTTCCCTGCTGCAATGCGTCTACGTCGTGCAGACTTTTTCTTCTTCTTCTTCTTTATTCCTAACGATTTTTTCGAAATACCAGTACGCCTTTTCCTCGTCCTCTTAGGCACGCGTCCCGATAACGACTGTATAATGCGAGCGGTACTCACAGCATTATATCCTGAACCATTCATGAGAAGAGAGATTTTTTCATTGGCTTTTCGTTGTAAATTATCTCCAGATTCGGCTGCGCGTCGACGCAATGACTCCTTGAATGGCATTTTGCGACCGCTCACATCCTCGATAACGTGTAAACCCGTGCGAATGGCTTCTTTCCCTATAGCTTTAGCACCTCTGGTCAACAGTGGTAAAACACTCCGAAATAGACCACCGAGAAAACTACCGATCCCGTGACCGCGTTGATGTGGGGAACCCGCAAACACGTTACCTATATAACCACCTCCGCCACCTATTTGATTCTCATAATACGTCGTATAATGAGCACACATATTGTCTAATTGAGTCGCTTGAAATGAAGTGTGAGTGTTAACGTTCCATACTCGAATGCAATAGGATCACCCAGATGATCTCTTATATCCACCTCGATCGTTCTGAAGCAATTGTTGAGTAAACCTATGTAATTTGACGATGAGAAACATTTTACTTGCGTTGTACCATACGTGTAGTTTTTTGTATTTAAATTTACAATCCTGAGTAGTGCTGTCTGTGTATCACCTACTGTATACGGTACACAAATATCGCTGTAGACAAAAAGCTGATCGGGCAGAGCCCTATTTATACACGCGGGTACTCGTCCTACGCGTGGAACGCCTCGCATAAGCTGCAGGTAAAGACCCCCTGGGGTTTCTCGGTCAAGCAGCAGTTCTTCGTGTTTCTCAAAGCCCAATATACGTGCTATTTTACCACTCATTCGTAATACTCCAGGGTAGCCTAGAGGTTCAGGACACGACTCTGTTACCTCAGACTCGAGGGCAACGTACCCTTTAGCCTTTTCAACATTTACAATTTTTATGCCTGCTTCTCGTAGCCCCGTTAAATCATTGATATTCGCCACAATTTCTTCGTGATTTTTGTACAAACCTCGAGGTATTCGGTTTGTAGTAACTTCTTTATTCTCACAAGCCATCCAACCGATTATCGTATCTGCTTCTTGTAAATGCGTCATTGTACAGGGTATATGAATTTCCGATAAGCCCACAACCCAGCGACCCTTTAAAGATATTTCACGAGGCAATTGAGTTATAAAATGTGTTGTATTTTCGGGAAAATACTTCATACTGCTGTTGCTCGGTAGAACAAGAAAAAAATTATCCTCGTCATGCATCGTTTGGACAAAATTTCGTTTATTCGAGACCGTGAACGCTTGACGCTGGTATCCACGAGTTAAATTTCGCCGGATATCCCACCCAACTTACGAAAATTTGTTTTTTCGCACCGTGTCCTTTTGTCCGTAAAACTTGATCAATCTTGAATTCTTTATTCTTCTCCATACGCTTCTCATGAACGCTCGTTAATTCTTCGGGGTAAAAGAAACCATCGATCGTTTCGTCTTCGAGATCGCACAACGCATACACATACAGGCCCTGTCTATGTAAAACTTTTTTGATACGAAAAATTTCTTCACTCCAATTTTTCTCGTAACCTTTTTCGAAGGTGCCTTTAGTTCTACTGATTCGAACGTAATCACCGGGTTTGTATTTATACGTTGTGAAACGTCTCTTTTCACGTCGCTTTATCGCGCTAATTGTCATATTGCGCACCGCTGTATCGGCATTATATAGCGTTACGGCGGCCGGTTGCATTTTAATGCTCGAGTGTACAGCATGATTGTACGCATAAACCAATTGCTGTAGTATATCGATGTAACGATGAGTATTACGATGTGTGAAGTAGCGCCACATCCGTTCCTTGAGAGTGCGATTAAAACGCTCGACAATCGAGGCTTTTACATCAGGATTACGAGCAACACGGAATTGTATGTTTTCATCTTTGAGAAATTTTTGAAGTTGACCACCGAGGAATTCTTTTCCACGGTCGGTTTGTAGTGAAACAGGTGTACGACCATCGTTACGCTCGAGAATACGTTTAAATGCCTTTGTTACTTCGCGCACAGTTTTGTCCTGCAAGGGTTCGATCCAGGCATATTTGCTGACAACGTCAATTACCATAAGCAGATAGGAGACGTTGTCGTTATAGCTACTCAATGAACGTAGATCCACGAGATCGGCCTCCCAGACATCGTCAATATTTGTAACATTGTAATACAGTCGTGGAAAGACACGGTGCACGGGTCTATGAATGGTATAACTATCCTGTTGAGTGAGCCAGTCATATACGGTGTCTGCTTTATTTTTGCTACTGATTTGCTACACTTTGCTACTGATTTGCTACACTTTTTCGAAAGTCATCTTTCACCGCTCGTTGTACAGCTTGTTCTAAATCTTTATCCACTTTTCAAATACTTTTATTACTTTTGTTTTCCGACGTTTTGAAGAAGTATTCCCAGGGTGTGTATCGTCGTTGTCGTCGTAGTCATCGTTGGAATTATCGCCAATCGCATCCACATTCATAGAATGCGAGTCGTTATGTTGCATCATCTGAACATCTTTTCTTGGCCGCTTAGTGCCTCTAGATACGCCTAAATCCCACAATCTACTGTTGCCTATAAATTCACGCGGAACGCTCTTTGTGCGTAGACTAACGATAAACTCGTGTCTACCTGTTGCTTTAAAGTTTTTTCTACCTCGTACTGCATCGTTTATAAGGTCGACAATATTAGAATTTGGAATGAGGATACTGTCTATTGTTACACATCCTTTTTTATCCCATCTTATGCTTTTTGATTCATCACTCGTGGGTTTGCGTAGAAACTTTAATAACGCAGTCGCTCGGCGTTTATACATATTTGGAACGCTATTAACGATGTCAGCATCGCTCGTGGCTTCTGCATTATCTATCTCAGACGATGTTTCGGGTAGTGCTGGTGAAAACAATGTATTTTTCGTACCAACGAGATATAGATAACGCTGCAGTACTTGTAAATACTCTTTCCATTTACTAGCGTCGTCTTTACCATACTTGTTTGATTTTAAAATTTTGTATAGCTCAGTGTCTAGTCTTGAAACAGGATCACCCTGGGTCTGTACTGTTTTCTCGTTTGCCGCTGGTGCATGATTATTCCCAGAACCGATCATAGGTATTTCCTCGTAACGACCGTCTGCATCACTATTTTCGTCCTTTACCTCGGACATTGGCACTAAAAACATTTTTTTCGCATGCTCCATTTACGAGCATGAATTTTTATCCTGAACACAGTATTGTTTTGTCAACCGTCACTACCACTGAACAATTTACTAAATAAAGTTGTGATTATGGGCGCCAGTAAAAGTGGTAAAAAAGCACCACCCCCTTTTTGAATTATAAAGCGTTTCTTCGCTCTCCAATTATATTTCCGTTGCTTACGAGCGACTGTACAAACACCACCACCACGTTGTTTTGTCACACATCCTGAGACAAGCTGTCGAAGTATATTTTTATATTTTTTTAAACGTTTTTTAACACTTGACTTGACACAAACAACTCCTTGTAAAATGTTTAACGCGCATTCACAGATACAATTGATTAGAGGCTTATCAGCATTACGCAATATTGATTTTCGCTGTTTTTTATTCGAATGACAAATAGCGTTAAGTAGGGCTATACAACGTTCATCGAATGGAATGTAATGTGTATTTTTCTTCTTCTTTTTCTTCGCGCTGGTGCTATCCCTCATTATTACAGTTTCACAGCAGATGTATTATGATGCGTGATGCGTACACGACTCATATCCATTAGCGACTGATGTGGTGTCTACTTGTGCTTCCAATTAAATACGTTGACGAGTGTTTTTCGGCATGTAGACCAGCATTCGTGGATCATCGGGAAATATCATTGTACGACATCGACAATAATCGGGTGTCGATTGTTTAAGATCCAAGAGTAGATAACCGTGTGGCTGTGCGGTAGCATCGTAATATGACTCGGTTAGAAATCGTGGATTCTCGGGGTATACTTGTCTCGCTAGATGTGTAATTTGTGCTCGATCACGTGGATTTTTAAATATCACCATATAATTGGCGTTTAATGATATATCACGTTGTCCGTGTCCCTGATGGAAAATATTTTGTGTGATAAAAATCACACTAATATTTTTATGATGGCTGCCTTTTGTGAAAAGGTCGACAATGGTATTATTTGAGGATTCGCGCATTAAATCATCGATAATAACCAATTTTTTCAAGTTATTGTCGCTCGAATAATCCTCCTGTTGCGGTGGACCCTCGTTAAATTCAATTTTTGGGGTTTTGGATTTTTTATTACTCCCGGTCTTAGTAATTAACGACGACGGTTGTTGTTGTTCACATGTGTTATTCAGAGCAGCGATATCAGAATCGAGAGTATCTCCATGATAAAATATAATACGGTCAAATTCAACGTTACTCATTGAATTGAGAAACTTTAGAAATTTTTTCACGAAAACTGTTTTCCCACATCCAGTGGGGCCACAAATAAGCGACGTCCACGGATGTTTCCAGCGTACATCCATTATTATTTTTACTTATGATATAAAGCGTGACAAATCCACGATACTATTGATGATGATGATGATGATGATGATGACGGTGAATATCGTAGAGCAACGAGATGCAAAATCGTATACACCAAGTGCACAATAAGCGTGTTACTCAGCCGGGCGGCGGCGGCGGCGGCGGCGACGCGTACCCACACGTCGTTATTAGCTTATCAGACGTGTGCGCGGGCGCGGTTCAACTTATACAGATACACACTCGCCTGGTCATAAGCTTATGAGCGAGCGTGTGTCACCGCGGCACATGCGCACAATTTAGCTTTTTAAAGCGCATGTGTATTCAAAAGATTGTGTTTTTCGTTTAACACTATTTGACGTACATTTTTAAATAAATTTTTCAAAGCAACTATTAATGCTGATGATGCCGAGTAAAAAACACGTTTAAATACCATACATGTTTCTTTATTGTAGAGAGAGAGAGAGAGAGAGAGAGAGAGAGAGAGAGAGAGAGAGTATAAAAACATTTGTAAAGAGGATCGGATGGCAGTCCATCCCGTGACAAGCTACGAAATACAGTTATCGTAGCTTCGTTTCCCTCATTATTTATTCATTTTTCCGTGTCGCTCTGTTGTATTTTTCTATCAACCATGGAAAATTTGGAAGCATCGTTGCTGCTTGCTACAACATACAATTTGAACTACTCGGAAACAAAGAGGATAACTGTGGGTCTTCAGGTACGCGCAAGCGGTGACGTTACGCCGGTCGTTAAACTGCAGCATAATAACTCGTCTGGTGGTATTACCTTTGAATCTACAAAGTGGTGTAAACTACAAGATGCCTTGACCGAGATAGCATCATATTTCGGGGGCTGTACGAATTATGGCTGGAAAGCTGATCAAAGCATCCGTAAAACACTCAACATCGATGACTGTGAGATTCACTTTGCGTCCTCGTTTGGCTCAAAATCCATTGTTTTCGACCAAGCCAAGGACAATGTGATCGCCGTGGACGTCAACCCTAACGATGAAAATACACAGCTGGAAGCACCACCACCACAGAAGAAGAAGAAAAACATCTATTCACCGAGTATAGTTATGCAAAAGAAATCTTTTGACGGACTATGCATCGTAACACCTTGTGTCGATGAGCGCTTCAGACGGCTCCAGCGCTACGTTGTTTATGTGAAAGACTGTATCGATGTTCTGTGTGCTGAATTAGTTCTACATATTCCCGCTAAAGAACTAATCGAGAATGTGGACCAAGTGCGTATTAAAACTCTTTTAACACAGAATAGCTCTAATCTGTGTGAAGCTGTACGTCATCGAGTGGATCCCTCATTCCTTGAACATTTCGATATATTGTTCCTCGAGTTGCAGATATTTTGTGTACCGTTTATAACACAGGAGGTGAAAAAATTAATCACAGACATTTCTCTGGTGGCTTCAAAACCGTTTGAAGAAGAATGATCGGAGAACGATTACCCTCGGTTACGCAAGAATTAATTTTTCATAATTCACGCGATAACACATAATTATAATGATAATAATTAATTTTACCAGTTGTAGATGTTAAGATAATTATTGCGTTACTTTTCTTTAATACACACGTGACTGGTCGTCATCGATAACCCTTCCCACCCATGTCTTGCCTCAGTATAAATTGAAATTATTAATATTTTTATGTATAATACTCTCTCTCTCTCTCTCTCTCTCTCTCTCTCTCTCTCTCTCTCTCTACAATAAAGAAACATGTATGGTATTTAAACGTGTTTTTTACTCGGCATCATCAGCATTAATAGTTGCTTTGAAAAATTTATTTAAAAATGTACGTCAAATAGTGTTAAACGAAAAACACAATCTTTTGAATACACATGCGCTTTAAAAAGCTAAATTGTGCGCATGTGCCGCGGTGACACACGCTCGCTCATAAGCTTATGACCAGGCGAGTGTGTATCTGTATAAGTTAAACCGCGCCCGCGCACACGTCTGATAAGCTAATAACGACGTGTGGGTACGCGTCGCCGCCGCCGCCGCCGCCGCCGCCCGGCTGAGTAACACGCTTATTGTGCACTTGGTGTATACGATTTTGCATCTCGTTGCTCTACGATATTCACCGTCATCATCATCATCATCATCATCAATAGTATCGTGGATTTGTCACGCTTTATAAGTAAAAATAATAATGGATGTACGCTGGAAACATCCGTGGACGTCGCTTATTTGTGGCCCCACTGGATGTGGGAAAACAGTTTTCGTGAAAAAATTTCTAAAGTTTCTCAATTCAATGAGTAACGTTGAATTTGACCGTATTATATTTTATCATGGAGATACTCTCGATTCTGATATCGCTGCTCTGAATAACACATGTGAACAACAACAACCGTCGTCGTTAATTACTAAGACCGGGAGTAATAAAAAATCCAAAACCCCAAAAATTGAATTTAACGAGGGTCCACCGCAACAGGAGGATTATTCGAGCGACAATAACTTGAAAAAATTGGTTATTATCGATGATTTAATGCGCGAATCCTCAAATAATACCATTGTCGACCTTTTCACAAAAGGCAGCCATCATAAAAATATTAGTGTGATTTTTATCACACAAAATATTTTCCATCAGGGACACGGACAACGTGATATATCATTAAACGCCAATTATATGGTGATATTTAAAAATCCACGTGATCGAGCACAAATTACACATCTAGCGAGACAAGTATACCCCGAGAATCCACGATTTCTAACCGAGTCATATTACGATGCTACCGCACAGCCACACGGTTATCTACTCTTGGATCTTAAACAATCGACACCCGATTATTGTCGATGTCGTACAATGATATTTCCCGATGATCCACGAATGCTGGTCTACATGCCGAAAAACACTCGTCAACGTATTTAATTGGAAGCACAAGTAGACACCACATCAGTCGCTAATGGATATGAGTCGTGTACGCATCACGCATCATAATACATCTGCTGTGAAACTGTAATAATGAGGGATAGCACCAGCGCGAAGAAAAAGAAGAAGAAAAATACACATTACATTCCATTCGATGAACGTTGTATAGCCCTACTTAACGCTATTTGTCATTCGAATAAAAAACAGCGAAAATCAATATTGCGTAATGCTGATAAGCCTCTAATCAATTGTATCTGTGAATGCGCGTTAAACATTTTACAAGGAGTTGTTTGTGTCAAGTCAAGTGTTAAAAAACGTTTAAAAAAATATAAAAATATACTTCGACAGCTTGTCTCAGGATGTGTGACAAAACAACGTGGTGGTGGTGTTTGTACAGTCGCTCGTAAGCAACGGAAATATAATTGGAGAGCGAAGAAACGCTTTATAATTCAAAAAGGGGGTGGTGCTTTTTTACCACTTTTACTGGCGCCCATAATCACAACTTTATTTAGTAAATTGTTCAGTGGTAGTGACGGTTGACAAAACAATACTGTGTTCAGGATAAAAATTCATGCTCGTAAATGGAGCATGCGAAAAAAATGTTTTTAGTGCCAATGTCCGAGGTAAAGGACGAAAATAGTGATGCAGACGGTCGTTACGAGGAAATACCTATGATCGGTTCTGGGAATAATCATGCACCAGCGGCAAACGAGAAAACAGTACAGACCCAGGGTGATCCTGTTTCAAGACTAGACACTGAGCTATACAAAATTTTAAAATCAAACAAGTATGGTAAAGACGACGCTAGTAAATGGAAAGAGTATTTACAAGTACTGCAGCGTTATCTATATCTCGTTGGTACGAAAAATACATTGTTTTCACCAGCACTACCCGAAACATCGTCTGAGATAGATAATGCAGAAGCCACGAGCGATGCTGACATCGTTAATAGCGTTCCAAATATGTATAAACGCCGAGCGACTGCGTTATTAAAGTTTCTACGCAAACCCACGAGTGATGAATCAAAAAGCATAAGATGGGATAAAAAAGGATGTGTAACAATAGACAGTATCCTCATTCCAAATTCTAATATTGTCGACCTTATAAACGATGCAGTACGAGGTAGAAAAAACTTTAAAGCAACAGGTAGACACGAGTTTATCGTTAGTCTACGCACAAAGAGCGTTCCGCGTGAATTTATAGGCAACAGTAGATTGTGGGATTTAGGCGTATCTAGAGGCACTAAGCGGCCAAGAAAAGATGTTCAGATGATGCAACATAACGACTCGCATTCTATGAATGTGGATGCGATTGGCGATAATTCCAACGATGACTACGACGACAACGACGATACACACCCTGGGAATACTTCTTCAAAACGTCGGAAAACAAAAGTAATAAAAGTATTTGAAAAGTGGATAAAGATTTAGAACAAGCTGTACAACGAGCGGTGAAAGATGACTTTCGAAAAAGTGTACTACGATCCTTCGCATCCAGCTGGATACGCTGGTGCGCGACGTTTAATCAGTAGCAAAAATAAAGCAGACACCGTATATGACTGGCTCACTCAACAGGATAGTTATACCATTCATAGACCCGTGCACCGTGTCTTTCCACGACTGTATTACAATGTTACAAATATTGACGATGTCTGGGAGGCCGATCTCGTGGATCTACGTTCATTGAGTAGCTATAACGACAACGTCTCCTATCTGCTTATGGTAATTGACGTTGTCAGCAAATATGCCTGGATCGAACCCTTGCAGGACAAAACTGTGCGCGAAGTAACAAAGGCATTTAAACGTATTCTCGAGCGTAACGATGGTCGTACACCTGTTTCACTACAAACCGACCGTGGAAAAGAATTCCTCGGTGGTCAACTTCAAAAATTTCTCAAAGATGAAAACATACAATTCCGTGTTGCTCGTAATCCTGATGTAAAAGCCTCGATTGTCGAGCGTTTTAATCGCACTCTCAAGGAACGGATGTGGCGCTACTTCACACATCGTAATACTCATCGTTACATCGATATACTACAGCAATTGGTTTATGCGTACAATCATGCTGTACACTCGAGCATTAAAATGCAACCGGCCGCCGTAACGCTATATAATGCCGATACAGCGGTGCGCAATATGACAATTAGCGCGATAAAGCGACGTGAAAAGAGACGTTTCACAACGTATAAATACAAACCCGGTGATTACGTTCGAATCAGTAGAACTAAAGGCACCTTCGAAAAAGGTTACGAGAAAAATTGGAGTGAAGAAATTTTTCGTATCAAAAAAGTTTTACATAGACAGGGCCTGTATGTGTATGCGTTGTGCGATCTCGAAGACGAAACGATCGATGGTTTCTTTTACCCCGAAGAATTAACGAGCGTTCATGAGAAGCGTATGGAGAAGAATAAAGAATTCAAGATTGATCAAGTTTTACGGACAAAAGGACACGGTGCGAAAAAACAAATTTTCGTAAGTTGGGTGGGATATCCGGCGAAATTTAACTCGTGGATACCAGCGTCAAGCGTTCACGGTCTCGAATAAACGAAATTTTGTCCAAACGATGCATGACGAGGATAATTTTTTTCTTGTTCTACCGAGCAACAGCAGTATGAAGTATTTTCCCGAAAATACAACACATTTTATAACTCAATTGCCTCGTGAAATATCTTTAAAGGGTCGCTGGGTTGTGGGCTTATCGGAAATTCATATACCCTGTACAATGACGCATTTACAAGAAGCAGATACGATAATCGGTTGGATGGCTTGTGAGAATAAAGAAGTTACTACAAACCGAATACCTCGAGGTTTGTACAAAAATCACGAAGAAATTGTGGCGAATATCAATGATTTAACGGGGCTACGAGAAGCAGGCATAAAAATTGTAAATGTTGATAAGGCTAAAGGGTACGTTGCCCTCGAGTCTGAGGTAACAGAGTCGTGTCCTGAACCTCTAGGCTACCCTGGAGTATTACGAATGAGTGGTAAAATAGCACGTATATTGGGCTTTGAGAAACACGAAGAACTGCTGCTTGACCGAGAAACCCCAGGGGGTCTTTACCTGCAGCTTATGCGAGGCGTTCCACGCGTAGGACGAGTACCCGCGTGTATAAATAGGGCTCTGCCCGATCAGCTTTTTGTCTACAGCGATATTTGTGTACCGTATACAGTAGGTGATACACAGACAGCACTACTCAGGATTGTAAATTTAAATACAAAAAACTACACGTATGGTACAACGCAAGTAAAATGTTTCTCATCGTCAAATTACATAGGTTTACTCAACAATTGCTTCAGAACGATCGAGGTGGATATAAGAGATCATCTGGGTGATCCTATTGCATTCGAGTATGGAACGTTAACACTCACACTTCATTTCAAGCGACTCAATTAGACAATATGTGTGCTCATTATACGACGTATTATGAGAATCAAATAGGTGGCGGAGGTGGTTATATAGGTAACGTGTTTGCGGGTTCCCCACATCAACGCGGTCACGGGATCGGTAGTTTTCTCGGTGGTCTATTTCGGAGTGTTTTACCACTGTTGACCAGAGGTGCTAAAGCTATAGGGAAAGAAGCCATTCGCACGGGTTTACACGTTATCGAGGATGTGAGCGGTCGCAAAATGCCATTCAAGGAGTCATTGCGTCGACGCGCAGCCGAATCTGGAGATAATTTACAACGAAAAGCCAATGAAAAAATCTCTCTTCTCATGAATGGTTCAGGATATAATGCTGTGAGTACCGCTCGCATTATACAGTCGTTATCGGGACGCGTGCCTAAGAGGACGAGGAAAAGGCGTACTGGTATTTCGAAAAAATCGTTAGGAATAAAGAAGAAGAAGAAGAAAAAGTCTGCACGCCGTAGACGCATTGCAGCAGGGAAACATCGTGGTGTCGCAAAGAATAAAAAGAAAAGGATAACAAAGAGAAAGAAACGAGGTATCGAAAGTAGTAGACGCAAACGAGCAAAGACCAACGATATTTTTGGAGGTGTTTAACAATGTCGTTCTTACACTCACACTCCTCCGAGTGTATGAAGTCGGAGCTCGACTTATTCACCATACCTCCAACGCAGACGGCTATAGAAGCATCACAATGGATACACTACAAGCCTGTGTCGTCCCTGACGGACGACGGGCCCCTGGAGTTTGTCATACCTGGCCACGGTGAAGAATACCTGGACTTAGCTCATACAATGATTATTGTAAATGTTAGGGTTATTCCAACAGCTGAATCACAGTACAACGTAGCACCTGTTAATAACTTTCTGCATAGCCTTTTCAATCAGGTGGATGTATATTTTAACCAGAAACTCGTGGCACCGCCAAACAATGCATACCCCTACAGAGCATATATTGAGACGTTACTCAATTATGGACCGGCTGCTAAAAATTCTCACTTAACGACCGCGCTATGGTACGCTGACACGCCCGGTACGTTTGACAGTCTACCAGGTGCATCGAATAGCCCTAATATCGGTCTGAATAATCGTGAAAAGTACATAAAGAATGGCCGGACTTTAGATATGATTGGACATTTGCATTGCGATGTTTTTAATCAGGATAAATTTCTGCTGAACGGTGTGGAAGTACGGTTACGGCTTGTACGCTCAAAAGACGATTTTTGTCTTATGGAGACTCCTACGGCCGGTGTGACACATAAACTACATATCACCGAGGCTACATTACTCGTCCGTCGAGCAAAAATCGCACCAGGCGTGCTGATAGCTCACGCCAAAATGCTTGCAAAAACAACCGCCAAGTATCCTATAACAAGGGTTGAGGTTAAAGCTTTTACGATGCATAGCGGTATCATTGGCGATACTCTGGATAACGTTATTCTAGGCCAATTACCTAAACGAATAATTCTTGGTTTTGTGAATAATCGAGCATTCAATGGCAGTACAACGTTAAATCCGTTTAACTTTAATAATCATTCGATAAATTTCCTCTCTCTGTATGTCGATGGTCAACAAATACCGAGCAAGCCTCTTCAACCGGTGTTTGATGGTAACGAAAAGTGGATAGACAGTTATCACACGCTCTTTAGCGGTACAGGTATACACTTTCAGAATGAGGGTCTAGATATTACCAGGAGCGACTATCCCAAAGGCTACTGTCTGTATGTCTTTGATTTGACACCGGACTTATCAGCAAGTTGCTTCGGTCACTGGAATCTCGTAAGACACGGTAGTGTAAGGATCGAAGTACGCTTTGCAACGGCTCTGACATCTACATTAAATTGTGTGGTATACGCCGAGTATGATAATGTAATAGAGATAGATTCCACACGTCAGGTCATTACAGATTTTAGTGCGTGAGGGGGGGGCGCCACACACGACGCTGTAATATTTAAACTCGTCTACGCAACCACACCTGGTATCAGTCTACATCAAACCCTCATAATGGACGTTATAGTGGATATTCAAGCGCTCTACGATGCAAACAACCGTTTTCTACCAAAGGAGATTGCTGTGACGACTCTTCAGGAAGAACATTATGGTCATTGGCTTGTCGAACCACCATATGACTTTGGTGAACTACCAAGGAGTATACGCGCGAGCAACAATAAACTAACGTGTTTTCATCATGGATTGGAATGGCTTGACGGTGATACACCGTTGAAAAAAATCTACACCAATCTACGCTTACTGTGTCGTTATGCCTTGCGTATTTACACAAGAGGCTTGCAAAAAGCCGAGCTTTTACGTGACGTTCTGGGGCGCGAAATCATCAATCTGGAAGAATACGAGGGTCCATCTTAAAAAAATATGCCAATCAACAATGTTTACTGTATTCATCATGGTATTTCGAAAGAAGACGATGTAAAATGTGCTCTAAATAACGTGGCAAAAATACGTTCGTGGCTCCTGTTTAAAGAGCTCGACGCGGTTAGTCACATTTATTCACAACCTGTCGATAAAACAACACCTATTAAAAATCAACAAAGCCAACCGAACAACGAGACATCAAATGAGGAAAATACTCGAGATATATCACAAAGCGTAGAGTATATATTCAACGATATTACACTATCGTGCAACAGTGATGAGTCGGCGCTGCAAGGAGGAACTGCACCGGCTAACGATGAAATAACTGTACTTTTCCGCAACAGAGAAAAACAAGTAATCTCACCGAGTGCTAAACAACCATCACCGCCCCCACGTAACAAACACCTGCCAGAGCAACCACCAACGCGCAACAATCATTATCATCAGCAGAGACAGCGTCAATCACACTCTAAGCGTCACCACCAGTTGTGTAAACAGCATGAACAGCCTACAGATATTAGACGCTCTACAACGAATATCTGCTCAGACGAAAGGAGTATTTCCGGCCGATCGCATCCCGAGTCGCTGGTCTAGACCCGCAGCATTGGTTCTAAACACAGACGAGCATAATCTACCTGGGCGACACTGGGTTGCCACTTACGTTGATAACAATGGACATGGAATCTTTTTCGATAGTTATGGATTGCCCCCACTCATTAACCAACACCATAACCGTCTACGCAGAAACTGTCGAAGCTACGAGTGGAACACGCAGCCCCTTCAATCACTCAAGTCTAAAGTATGCGGTGAATACTGTATTATGTTTCTTGATTTTATGGCTCGTGGTTATACTCTGGATAATTTTCATAAGAATTTTACGACTGACAGAGTGAAGAACGATCGCATAGCTGCACAATACTACAAACGCGTAAAATATTTAAATCGCAGAAAGAAACGTGTGAAAAATGTAAAACACAATAATATTAAGGGCTACGGTTGTAATAAAAACACATGTATACAAACTTGTACAGATCGATTTGGATGCTACTTGTGAATTACTATGAATAAATTCGAAACTTTTGAATTTCCTGTCTTATTATTCGAAAGTACTCCCACCATACACATTTTCATATTTAACTATGCTGGCCATTGACGCGTGATGTATATATCTAATGGTAACAGCTGTGAAAAAACTTAGTTGAAAAGGAAACGTCGTTGTAAAAGTATCTTTGCCTCTCTTTCCAACCACAATGGATGCTATTGACAGTATACTCGTGATCGACTGCTGCAAGGATCCCCGAGACTTCACCAAAGCTGAGCTCGCGTACATACCGAAACCACTGCTGCTGAAACATTGGGGCGAAAAAATAGAAATTCTGTATGACAAACTACCGGAACATCTGAAGGTTGACCGTGAGGTCTCGTCGTACATGCCGTGCTATCAACATCTCATCAAACCGGGTACAAAAACACAAATTGACGGTCGACCACCAGCTCGCCGTGACTGCCACGGATGTCATTGAAAATTACGGATGAACAATACATGTTTGTTGGACGAGAATGGTAAAATAAAAAAGTTTTTTATGAAACTAAAAATAACGAGTATTTTCATTTACCGTTGTTGTAAATAGTCGTTTAAATTATTGAATTTTTTAATTAACAAAAATTTTTAAAAAAAGCTACGTGAAGGGGTCTTGGTTATCGACGACTGGGTGGGGAAACCGGTTGATGGTGGGGTGCAGAATATTATTTACCGCGAGATCCAATCTTCTTATCTTCCGTAAGTCCCAAATCAGCTGTAGCGATGGCCGACTACATACCGACAGTTGACAACCGATCCGCTTTACCGATCACCGATACATTTTCTGCTAGACCGACTGTCAACATTCAATCTTCTTTACCGCCAGTCGGTAACACGATCACCGACAGTAGATGACGTATCGGTAATTTTCTGCCTGACCGACTGCCGACATCCAATCTTCTTTACCATCACTCGGTAACACATTTACCGACACTAGATGGCGCATCGGCAATTAAGTACGAGTAAAAATCCGGCAGATGGCGCTGCGACGCTGCACCAATCAGAACACCAGGATAGGTGGACTGGGGGTGGGGACTGGTGGGGACCAATCAGGGATGGGGGCAGGGGTGGTGGGGGGTGGTGGGGGCTGTGGGGACCAATCAGGAACGGGGGTGGGGGAGTGGGGGTAGACACGCCCCCTGGAACAACCAATGAGGAAGCAGCAGGGGAGGGGTAGTAGTGGGGGAGGAAGCGGGGCTTGTCTAGACACGCCCCTGGCGCCAGACGGCCACGCCCTGTCTTTCTATAACGGGCCCCTTCTACTATGGATGAGGTAGGTTTTTTAGAATGCTGTCTGCTGGTGTAAGCGAGACGGTGGATTTAATGAATGAGGTAGGGTTTTTAGAATGCTGTCTGCTGGTGTAAGCGAGACGGTGGATTTAATGGATGAGGTAGGTTTTTTAGAATGCTGTCTGCTGGTGTAAGCGAGACGGTGGACTTAATGAATGAGGTAGGGTTTTAGAATGCTGTCTGCTGGTGTAAGCGAGACGGTGGATTTAATGGATGAGGTAGGGTTTTAGAATGCTGACCGCTGGTGTAAGCGAGCCGGCGAATTTCTAAAGGGCTGTGGTAGAAAGAGTAGCACGTGCAGGTGGAGATGCAATGTTATGAGGGATGAATAGAGGTGAACGATACTAGCGATCGCTCGAGAGGATTGTTAAGATGAGCAACGTAGGAGTGAATAGCAGAACTGTTTTATAATTCTATTAATATTTTCTGAATTGTATGTCAACTGTTTTAACGCTTGGCAGATTGACAGATTTTATGTAAATGATAGTACCAAAAAGTTAAAGTTACAAAGCGAATCGTATAAAAACAACACAAGAAGTCTGATGTTTGTCTGGTTAAAACAAATATAATCTTACTCTCTATAATTAATATTTGGTGAAGCTATTTTCCTTGTAGTTCTCCTCACGTATGTTTTAGCGGTTATTCTTCTTTGCTGTTTTATTCGTTCTAAACCAAGTTGATTTAAGAAAATTTCTGGCGTGACTTCTTCAATGAGCTCTTGTGCGAGAACCTCGAGTTCCTTTATACGCACTTGAAGTACAAATAATTTTTCCAATGGTCCCATATAATGGAGTACGACTTATGAATATGTATATATATATATATATGTATATATATATACATCCACGTATATGTCTTTCAATACAAGTTTTATCTTTTCTACCTTTTTTTTTATTCACCAGTCATTATCGAATATTAGTTTCCACATTTGATTTCCACAAGGTCAATTTACTTACGAAGAAGGCTTACCGTATAACTTGAATTATAGCTGGTATTCTTCTAAAAAGATGGTAAATTTTTATGAAATGGCTTGGCTCGTTGAAATTCACTAAAAAGAAGAAAAAATCTATTTCTGTGACATAAATCAACTCTTAAAAATGCAATAAAAGGGGAAAGGTTAGAATTTATGAATTAGATCGTTTTATAAAAACTCAGTAGTAATGAATGATAGTTTTTCATGAAGTGCATTGAATCGTTAAATTCAATAAAAAGTAAAGAAATCAATTTCTTTAAAATAAATCAATTCTCGAAAATTCGGTAAAAAGGGAAAGGGTGGATTTTATAAATTAAATCGTTTTCTAAAACCCCTGTAATAAATGATGATAAATTTTCATGAAATGCATTGAATCGTTAAAATTCAATAAAAAGTGAAAAATCAATTTCTTTAAAATAAATCAATTCTCGAAATTGCGGTAAAAAGGGAAAAGGTGGATTTTATAAATTAAATCGTTTTCTAAAAACTCAGTAATAAATGGTGATAAATTTTTACGGAAGGCTTTGAATCGTTAAAATTCAATAAAAGGTAAAAAATCAATTTCTTTAAAATAA
The DNA here is from genome assembly GCA_963942595.1 of Cylloceria caligata. Lineage (NCBI taxonomy): Eukaryota > Metazoa > Arthropoda > Insecta > Hymenoptera > Ichneumonidae > Cylloceria > Cylloceria caligata. The sequence goes on along the minus strand of OZ012706.1, from coordinate 54,729,035 downwards.
ATCAATTCTCGAAAATGCGGTAAAAAGGGAAAAGGTGGATTTTATAAATTAAATCGTTTTCTAAAAACTCAGTAATAAATAGTGATAAATTTTTACGGAATGCTTTGAATCGTTAAAATTCAATAAAAAGTAAAAAATCAATTTCTTTAAAATAAATCAATTCTCGAAAATGCGGTAAAAAGGGAAAAGGTGGATTTTATAAATTAAATCGTTTCCCAAAAACTCAATAATAAAGAAGGATTATTTTTCGCGAAATGCATTGAATCACTAAAACTCAATAAAAATTAAAAATCGATTTTCGAAGATTAAATCGGCTTACAAAACCACGGTAAAAAGGGCAAAGTAAAAAATATTTTCTTTTCAGTTGATTCTTTTGCACAATATTAGTTTGAACAAAACTAACACTCTAATATCCCGGACGAGCCCCCAGAATTTGTTACGTCAAAATCGCGGCCTAGCTTACGAACCCACGAATTTAACATAGATTTCACGTTTCGGTGTATCTTTTCCGTGCTCTGGTCAAGGAGAATAAATTCTCCCTTTACCACACCCGACGAGAAAATACCGAAGACGCAGGCCCGTTTTTGAGTCTAACCTCGCGGAAAATTACTCGGGATAGGGCTGGAGTGCGTTTTGTTCTTGGTTGGGGATAATCACTTCACGAATACTGGGGAGGGACTTGAATGACAATTTCACGCGGAGCAAGATTTCACTTTAATTGGTAATTGAAAATTATACCTACGGTTGTTTGTTGCTGTGGTTCTTACTGTTGAACGTTGGTTGGGCGTAGATTAGTGTAGTCAGACAGACTAAAAATCGAACGTAGGCGTTGGTGCGTATTAATAATTATTTATTGAAATAAACTACATGAGTAGTTGAATGTTGCACGTTCAATATCCCCGATTTTACAAGGGTTAATAATTATAAGTATTGTACTCTTACTCTGTACTACTTGAAACTATACTTTGTGAAAATTAAGCCGTGGTGAAAAATTATCGTGCTGGACTGCTTTATTTCCCGGCAAACAGTACTACTTGTTGCCTTGGAAAAATTCTAATTCACTGCCGGCGACTTATTGACTGCCAGGCTAGTGATTAGTCCTCTACTTGACCCCCCGTGAAACTGTGTCGAAGTTGACTCCCCGTGAAACTGTGTCGAAGTTGACTCCCCGTGAAACTGTGTCGACGGCCGATTTTCGCGTCCTTTTATAGGGCTCCTGGGCGTCGAAAATTCTTGTCGTCAAGTGCGTAAAAGAAGAGAAGGGATAAAACCCTATCCTGATTATAAGAATTTCCCCGTGGTCTATCTCGACCATACATGTATTCATTCCCCTTACTCCGCAGAGTAGCTTCTCGACATGCAGAGCCATAGATCTATGCAAGTGCATCGGTATGGCGCGCTCTGATTTGTCCGCGCGATGTGCTACGCAGAGGACCACGCGATTAGGTGAGGGAACGCGTTCGAAGCGTTTTTCCCATGAAAATGAGGCGATTTTTACCACCCCGCTTCTTGGCTTACTTTCAATAGAATTTCCTAGTTTAGGTAATATCCTTATGCTCGCTTCTCTGTAGATGTGTCTATGGTAATGGCTTAGTTTTTCAGCATTTTTACGGAACTTAAATAAATCCTTCATACGAAACCACTAATAATAATTTTGTTACAACTTCTGTAGTTAACTTTGGCGTATGCAACCTGATTTCTACGTTAATCTCTTATTAGTATAAATGGTTTCGTTGAGTTATGGCTTATTCCAAACATCATTGGTTATTCGTTAAATTAGTGGTTACTCTAGTTATAACTAATGAGTTTTCTTAAATAATTTGTTAGTTAGACGTTAGATTTCTTATAGTTAATAAGTTTTCTTAAATGATTTGCTAGTTAGACGATTATTCTCGTACTGTGGGAACGAGAGCGAGAGAGCGAGAGATAGAGATTTTACTTGAGAACGACTCGTCTAACTTGGTTACTCGTACATTTTGTTCGTACGCAAGTCGGCTAGATCGCCGTTCAGCCCTAGCGATAAGGCGTTCGTCGTGGCGCAGAGAGTCGCCCCAGCCTCGCTTTCCTGCAGAGGAAGCTCTATTGAAACGCGTTACCGTTTTCTCTCTTTCTCGATTCGTTTTACTTTTAGTATTTAGCTGTAAAATAATCTTAACATTTCATTTTATCATATATATATATGTATAACATATTCCATATATATAATTTACTAGTAAAACAAGTAATTTTATACATGAAAACGAGAGAGAGCGAGAGAGTTCTTCTCTTGAGAATGACTCGCCTAGCTTGGTTACTCGTACATTTCGTTCGTACCCAAGTCAGCTAGATCGCTGTTCAGACCTCGCGCAAGGCGTTTTCGTTGCGCGGAGAGTCGGCCAGCCTCGCTTTCCTGCAGCAGAAGCTTCATTGCAACTCAATTTTAGTCTCATCTCTTTCTCGTTTTTCTGTCTATTTTTTGCTATTTTACCATAAATTAATCCTAATATTTCCTTTATCCTTTCTATATAGGCACAACGTGTTCTATATATTTATGATGGTGTTTTTACTATAAATTCCAATATTTTACGAGAGACATGTTAATATATAGGTATAACATGTTTTATATATTTATGATGGTATTTTTACTATAAATTCCAATATTTTACGAGAGACATATTAATGTAATCCCAAGAGAAAAGGGGAATTAATTCTGATGTACTGATCTTTCTTCTATTACCCGACTATACTTGGTAAGCTCATTAATTCGACGTGGGTTGTACTCGTTTTCGAGTGACAGCCATGGGTAGTTTCCATATGGAAGCATAATTGTTCTTTTTGCTGCTGATATTTTATCTACAGTATTCGTGTGAACATTTTAATAGTCATAACTCTTTCGTTTAAATCAATAGTTCCTCTGCTTTTGTTAATTGTTTCGCTTAGTTAATAATTGTTCGTGATTTCATCATCTTTGTAAAGAGAGAGAGAGAGAGAAGACTTCAGGCAAGAGCGAGAAGAAAGGGTGCGGTCGCTTGGTCACGTGATAGCGTTCTCTCCAACCGCTCCCTTATGACCAACAACGCCCCGACGGCGACTAGCCGAACCCCTGGTCTAGGATTGAGGGTAAGGCCGCGCTGAATCATAGATCCATAAATGGCAGTCGATAACCGGGTCTACGCAGTAGATCCCATGGTTTGAAAGTTTGCCTTTTGACCGGGAGCGCCGAAAAATTCCATCTTCACAAGATTAATTCCTCCTGGGAGACGGTCGGTAGGGCCGCATCTTCACCCTGTTCCGATCTCCGTCGCTAAAATCGCTCTCCTCTCCTCTTAAGAAGTTTGAGAATAAAAGAAAAATGTGAGAGGTTACTTTTACTGTAGCGAAACTAAAACAGAAGAACTTTAACGTAATCGAAATAAAAAAAGATAAATGCGACGTTACGTCAGGACGTAACAGTTGTGAGCCTACTGAAAGGATGAGAGGTTGGCAGCAGCATACCAGATGACATCACTTTGAGCTCGTGCGAGAAGTGAGCTGCCTGGGTTGCCTTGACCAAAAAAAATCTTCGCTTCGTCGATCTCACGTGCTGCGATGAGAGTGACTGATGTTGAGCCAGGTATCCTCTTGAGCCGTGCTATGACTCTCGAACAGAGAGCTGTGAGCCGATACAACTTGTTGAGCGATGAATACCTGTGCACCAGATCCCAATGACAGTCCTGATTCGATGTAGCCACCACAAGGGCTACTCCTGGCCGAGACTCCAACACACCTAGGTTCTCGGCCAGTGCAGGCTGTGCAGGCCATGATTCTTGAGATTGATTGAGCCATGGTGGCCCCGTCCACCACGAGGGATGAGTTCTGAGTTGTTCTGCGGTTATGCCTCTAGAGGCACAGTCTGCAGGATTGGAAACGCCAGGAACATGTCGCCACTGAGCATGCTCTGTAAGATCTTGTATTTGAGTGACTCGGTTCCTAACATAATCCTTCCAACGCGACGGATGAGCTTTGATCCACATGAGCGTGACTGATGAATCCGTCCACAGATGAGTAGATACAATGTTCAATTTGAGTGTGGCTTGAACACTTATGATGAGCTTGGTTAGAAGCAGCGCTGCTGTGAGCTCCAACCGGGGTATGGTGAGCTTTTTAAACGGTGCAACTTTGGTTTTTGAGCACACGAGTGACGTCACTTTTGTTGCGGACGTTGAGATGACAGTGATGTATACCACTGCCGACATAGCTAGCTGAGAGGCATCTGAGAATCCATGCAACTCCACTGTGGAGCCGCTCCATGAGTTGAACCAACGAGGAATTGAGATCTTGACCAAATGAGCGAGATCCTTCCTGATTGCTAGTTAACGTGATGAGACGTGGGATGGCAGTGGCTCATCCCATTTGAGCTTGTGTAGCCAAAGCTCCTGCAAAAACATTTTGGCACGTATCACAATTGGTGAGATGAACCCGAGTGGATCAAATATCTGAGCCACTTCAGATAGAACGAGACGCTCGTTGAAGTTTGCAGGTGCTGAGCTGAACCGGCTTGAGAACACGAACTGATCTTCGTGCGGAAGCCATGTAAGTCCAAGTATTTTGGTTGAGCAGTCGTCCAATATAATTTCTGAGCAAGATGACTCGGTAGCAGCAGTGCTGGCGAGTATTTCCGAGTCTGTTGCGTGCCACTTGGCAAGCGAGAATCCGCCCGCCATGCACAACTCCTTTAGCTGTTGAGCAATCTGATTGAGCGGTTCTACTGTGTCTGCTCCTCCAAAAATGTCATCCACATAACGGCCATGCGTGATGGATGACACCGCGAGTGGAAATCTCATACCTTCGTCTTCCACGAGCTGGATTAGTGCTCGAACTGCCAGAAAAGGTGCAGCTTTGGTGCCGTAGGTGACAGTTTTCAGCCGGTATGGCACGTCCTCGAGCTGGTCATTGATTCACAGTATTCTTTGCAAATTGCAATCCTCTTCGTGTACCAGGATCTGTCGGTACATCCTGGTGATGTCCGTAGCGAAGATGTGGCGATGATGACGAATCCAAATGAGCACGTCTGAGATGTTGAGCAGCAGATTGGCACCAGTATGCATTATGTCGTTTAAGGAGAACCTAGATGCTGTTGCACTTGAGCCATTGAACACCACTCGCAATTTTGTAGTGTTACTCGCTGGCCTGAGAACTCCATGATGCGGCAGATAATAATGCACTGCACTTGATGGTAATGCTGGCGCCTTCTCCATGTGACCGAGCTGCTCGTATTCTGCCATGAATTGATGGTAAAGTTGTGTGACGTCGTCATCCCTCGAGAGTCGTTTTAAAACTCGAGACAGACAGTGATGAGCCGTCGAAAATGAACTTCCCAAGAGCGTTGCCGGTGATTTGAGCGGAATCCTGACGATGTACCTCCCTGTAGAGTCACGCCTATGTGTCGACCTGAAGTGATCATCACACTCCTGTTCTTCAGGTGTGAGTGAGCTGTCAGTGTTGGCTGGTAATTTCTCTTGGACCCAGAACTTCATGAGAGATTCTTGAAGTGCTCGTTCCTCCTGTTGAAGGTGGGCATGATGGAATGAACTGGCAAGCGGTTGTGCCGAATCAATTGGTCCAAGTACCAGCCATCCGAACACCGACAGCTGAGCAATTGGCATTGACGGTGAGCTCCTGATGATATTTGTCTTAATGATCTGCCCATAAACATCAGCCCCGATGATGATGTCGATTGATCGAGGGCGTGGAAATTCTGAGTCTGCCAATTTGAGCTAGTTGATGTGAGGCCACGTCTGACTCTGTATTTCCACAGATAGTAATATCACCGTTAAAGTTCTGAGGATGTGAGCATTCATGGTGACAATAGCGGCTGTGTGCAGAGAATGAAGAGTGAGCTGAGTCAAGCCGCGTGTTTGAGCTGATCTCTTGCCACCAATACCAAAGATCGGAATAGATGCGCGCTGGCGTGTTAGTTTGAGCTGACTACGGAGGCTTTCTGCCACGAAAGATACTTCCGATCCTGGATCTATGAGCAGCCAAACTTGATGAGTTGAAACTGTTGTTTTAATTAGTGCTAAAGCAGTTGCGAGGAGCGACGAGCTGACTTTGTTGAGCAGTTCTGAGTTCTGGACGACTGCACCCCCATCTCATTGAGCTGCAGGTTGAGCAGACGTACCTGATGGCAGAAGCTTTGAGCTGGATGATGACTCCTGGTGGAGCATGGTATGATGCTTGGCACCACACTCCTTACTCCTCCTGGTTGAGCGGCACGATGCCGCGTTGTGTCTTCCTAGGCAGTTATAGCATAGACGGCTCTTGTCGACCACCTCACGACGCACAGTGGGGCCGATTCCCGAAAAGCTGGACAAAAGTCGAAAAATGAAGTTTCATTTTATAGGATTTAGAGTACATAGGTGGATAGAGTAATGTTTAAAGAATATGATGGAACATTTTATAAGGGCTAGTGAAGTATACCTGGCAAGTATAAGCCAGTACAAAAGAGACCTTCGCGCAAGTAATAGCTCGATCGTTCGAGTTCATATTCAAGCGTCATATTAAAAAATTCGTAGAACATCGTAAAATTGGTGTTTCTTAATTCTGCAAAATGGAGGTTTCAGGTTGAAGAAAGTAGTTCATTATCATATGCGTCGAAAATTATAACAAATACATATAAATTAATAGCTAAACAATGTCTAAAGTAGAAAAAAATGAAAAATTATGTGCAATCATTTTATAAAAACAGGGAAAAAGTTAAAAGTTCCGCAGTGTTCCGCAACGAAACAAGTTTTAAATTAAAATTTGTACTGTTATGTAACAAAATTAGTAAAAATCAGCTGCAGCTAGCTGCAACTTTGTTTTTAGTGCACATTTGAATATAAAAAATTACAAATTCAGATTAACCACTTGTTGCACGTTTTTTTCAAACGAATATAATTTTGTGAAACTTGTTACTCGGGGATTTTTGGGGTCGCTGAATACGAATCCGGTGTCAAAAAAACTAAATTCAAAATGACGGATCCAATATGGCGGACGCAATTTTCGAAATCGTTTGGATTCGCTTGAAACTTGTTACTCGGAGGTTTCGGGGGTCGCTCAATACGAATCCGGTGTCAAAAAATCAAAAATCAAAATGGCGGATCCAATATGATGGGCGCAATTTTTGAAATCGGTCGGATTCGCTTGAAACTTGTTACTCGGGGGGTTTGGGATCGCTGAGTACGAATCCGGTGTCAAAAAAACAAAATTCAAAATGGCGGATCTAATACGGATAACATAATTTTTGAAATAAAACCACTATTTTTAATTTCGTTTTTTCTTGGCTATGCAACGTGAATAGTTCCGTAGCGTAGTGGCTTACACGCTGGACTCGTACATTATTGTTGTCGGTTCAAATCTCGTGTAGGTGATTTTTTTTTATTTTGCATAATAATTATTTAATAAAATTGTAGTTAAATTAATTCAGCAATTTTCATAATTTTAATAATTATTTTAATGTTACAAATAACTTATTTCGTTTTAGAGTATATATTGTTGGATTCTAACATTTATAGAGGATAACGGAACATTTGAAAAGAGTCGACTGTATACATAGACCTACCTGCAATATATAGGTCTACCTATACATAGTGGAACAGATAGACTTTTTGCGAGGGTAATGGAATATTTGAAAAGGGTCGATCACGTCACAAAGGGTTGATAGGCCTACCTGTGGGCCTGTGGCAGTTACGAGCAGAGTTGTCTGATACGTATCTTTTTTGCGCATGCCCATTCAGTTTGGCATCCACGTGTTCATCAGTGAAGTACTGAGTTCAACTATTTAATTTAAGGTATATATAGCCCTTATTTTGAAAGAGAGATGTTATTTTTATAGAAATTTAATACCGGCTATGATAAATCAACTAATAATAAATTACTGTCACTCAATAATTTATTACTGCTTAATTTATCACAAGTTGCGTTAAATTTTTATAAGGGTAGTTATTTGTTGGAAAATATATGGGTTCCTTATTGCTATATACATGCCTGGAAATTCTTTCGCATGCACTGCGCATGCCTGAAAAGGGCACGCATCTGGCAAGGGGATATGCTTGATGCAACTCTGGTTAAGAGTTACGACTGTTACAAGGCAGTGGCGAAGTGATCTTTCTTGGAGTAGCAGCTGTTGTGTTGGATCGTACAAAGTAAAAGAATATTCAAAAATTTGCCAAACATCGTGAAGTGGATCGTTTTGCAAAATGCACGCTTCAAGTGCAAGTAAGTGTATTATTTTTACATGTTTAACAAATAATAATAAAGTTATATTGTTATTATTTATTTCATTAATATTTACACAATGCTTAAAGATTACAAGTGAAAAATAACGTGTGAACGTTTCAGTTAACATACAAAAAAAGTCATGTTTTGTAAACTTTTATTCACAAAATTATTGTAGACTATAGTTTATATAAATTTTTAGCAGAAGTTTTTGCTTTCACTTCAACGTGTTATAAATTTAAAACTTTCTTTTTTGTTTCAGGTGCTGATAGTACCAAGCAAATTTCTGGTGTGTCAAGGGAAGAAATTTTTAGATTACTGAAAAACAACTTAAATGACAGTGCTACAATAGCTTTTGAAAAAATTGAAAATAATTTGTCTACAAAATTACAGCGATCTTTTACGTTATCAGACAATGCGAAATCTGTCGTTCGTATACTATTACATAAATTAAAAGCAAAGTGCCAGAAAGTTTGGCGGATGGAACAAAAATTTCTGGAGAAGAATCAGCAATGGATAAATGGCATCGTTTATTTCAATGAAAAGAAAGAAGAGGGATCACCACCACAAATCACGTCAGATAAAAAACATATGGGCCGCCCAAAACAGCAATTTGCACAATCCAGTTGTTGTACCGCGAACTAATTCTTTGCACATTATTTCGCCATTGTCCTCCTTTCGTGAGGACCGCTCACCAAAGTAGAACAATGTGCAAACGTCAGCATCGAGCTGCCCGCAATGACTGCAATGAGCTCGAGCTTGGAATTTGCAAGCTAAGATTATTATGAAATTATTACGAATCCATTCGACACTCAATTTCGGTCAATGGAGCAAATTAACTGCTTTGCCGAAATCAGTCTATAGTTGGACATCAACCTGAACGGTTGATCGCGAATGATAAATTCGAACCATAGATTCACACGCGAGAGGTTGGTTCCTCGTACGGTCTCGTAACCACGGTTTTATTGTATCAAACTCTTTTTACTTTTAAATAGACAACGGGAAGTGGCCGTTGCCTATAATAAACATTTCCATTTTTACATAAATTCACGTCTACACGAATTACTCGAGTTTCTACTCCTAATCGGCAAACGATCCCAAAATAATAACTTTTTAATATTATACCGATTACCGAGTTATCCAATAACGCGGTACCGGCATAACATTTGGTGACAGCGGTGGGATCTGCTGAAGTGATAAGTGCTACGTAATTTATTCGGACAAAAAGTTTTTTGGACAAGGTTAAGAGTGACTTTATAGTGACGACTACGACTTGTGCAAAGGACGCCAGTGTAGTTCGTAAAACCCGACTAATCTAACGCGAAGACGCGAAGTGACCGTCGGTGCGGTGTGACGTATCGGTCAACCGTTTAAAGTCCCGATTGACAGTGTCACGTCAAGTCGCGGAAAACCGCACAAAGTGTGCAAACGAGTACGCGAAGCAGCTACTCGAGACAAAGCCGTCGCGCAGCCATTGCCGACGCACAGAAGACGAGCCCAGGAACTACCAAGAGACGGGTCAACGGCACCAGGGAGGACAACTGGACCAACCTTCGAGGGGAGCTACGGGACAACAGGTCTACAGCACCGAAGGAATTGCACCCAAGGAGTAACGCCATGGAGAGGATTATCTTCCAGACCATCTTCCTGTAAGTGGCGGTTACGTAATATATACATTTAGCCTTAAAAAATCAAAGCCAGTAGCGTCGAAACCGAGATTCAATAAAATATTCCGTCGACATATATCTCTCGTGAGATTATTTTTGTTTGGGAAATATTAAAGTCAAGCCCGTCGCGAAATAAACATGTCAGAGCCTAGAGGAGCCCGACCAAGAAATAGGGGCAACTCGTTGGAGACGACGTTGCCCAGCGCAGAGATAGACCCCACAGCCGGATTAGCCGCGGCCGTAGGGGACATCGTTTACGAAGCGCGCAGGGCGCTACTCGAGCTCTCGCCGTCGGGGCGAATCCCTTCGTCCAGACAAGGGGCCCTGGCGGACCGACTGACGGCCCAGTTTGGCGTAAACCCACGTAGGGGTGCGTCATTCGGAGATTTCGACAGCAACGCTAGCGACGACGTTTTTAATATAGCCACTGGCGAGCGAACGCCCGAGCACGTCACCGAGGACATGGTCGACCAGGAAATAGAGAGTATGCGTACGATAGATCGCGTAGGATTCTCTGCAGCTACCTGTGCGACAGCCCGGTCGGTACCGGCAAGGGTACACGATCGGTTGGAGGCAGTCGACCGAAGCCAACGCGAAATGGAAAGAGCGCGACGCCAATACGAAAGGCTCCAGCGCGAGCACAATTGAGGCCAACGCGAACTCGATCGCGAGCTCAGGGAGGCCGAAACACCGTCAGCAAGACGGAACCTAGCAGATACGCTCAACGAGGTAGGTGCAGACGAGTTCGAACTCATCCGGTCCCTACGGGAGCAGAATGCCGAATTGCTGCGGAGGCTGGAAGGTACTGAGTTGGAAGAGTACCCGATACCACGTGCGCGGTCGAGGCAAACGCGATTCGAGGAGCCGGAGTATCCTGCTGCGGATCCTGTGTTCCAAAGGGAGCAACCGCGGATACCGGAAACCCGGGGTCGGACGCTCGACCTGGGGCTGGCCTTGAAAAATACAAAGCGCTTCGATGGCACCAACGCTGACGAGCTAGACGCCTTTATACGGTCCTGTGAAACCGTTTTCAAGCGAGCTGCGCCCGGTGACCACGAGATCCTATTGGAACTGGTACTGAGCAGCAAGCTCGAAGGTAGGGCGGCCAGAGAGATGAAACGCAAGGTCATCCTCTCGGTAGCGCAGCTTAAGACCGAGCTGGAGGCCCTGTACGGGAAGCGAAAGTCGCTGCCCGCATTACAGGTGGAATTTAACTCCCTCCGGCAGGGCTAGGGCGAGGATATCGCGGTATACGCTGCCAGGACAGAGCGTATCACCGTGGATATCATAGAAAAGCTTTGCGAGGAAGCCACTACGATGTTGGAAATGCGCATCATTGAGAAAATAACCCGGAACAGCGCCCAGGTCAACTTTGAAAATGGACTGCATGGGCAGGTCCAAATTCTGGTGAGATCTCGTAACTACACCACTCTCCACGAGTCGGTAACCAGAGCCATCGAGATCACCAACATGGTGCAGCCAAAGGGAGGGGTAGGTGGAGCACTAAACCACCCCAGAAGGTCCCAAGGTGCACCATCCCAGCAGAGCGATAATTGTTTTACCTGCGGGAAGCCAGGGCACGTGGCTCGAGACTGCACCCGCAGATCGGGAAGAGTAAGCCTACCGATGCCCAGCGCGAATACATCCATTCACAACGTTGACGTCGTGTGCAACTATTGCCAAAAAAGGGGCCACATGTGGAAAGACTGCAGGAAAAGATTGTCGCAGAACAAAAGCGATCCTGCCCAGTCTTCACAGCATCCCCAACGTCCAAGGGACTCAGGGGGCAAGAGTGAAAGGTCCACGGTGAATGCAAGTGCAAGTCGATCGAATACCGATGCCAGCCCGCTGGGAACGATGAGAATAAATACACTCACGGCCCAGCAGAGACCCGCGCACAGGAGGAAAACGACGCAGCAGTTATTGCAGGTAACGCTGCCGGCGTCCAGCGCTACGGCCAGCGACTTCGATATCGATGCACCGTTAGCCACGACCGGGGTTCTCACGCTCAAAGCGGACACAGGGGCCCAGTGCAGCATACTGAAGGAGGGATGCCTCAAGCCCGAAACCATGGTGAGCAGGTGCTCCGTGGAACTGCAGGGTGTGGCAGGTGAAAAAATCACCCCCCTCGGTATAGCAAAAATTCTGCTGGAGACACCGGCACTAAACGTGGAACACTGGTTCTACATAGTCCCAAATAATGTGCCGTTGAAGGTCAACGGGCTGCTAGGAATGGACTTTATCAAGCAGCATAAAGTGGACATTCTGCATGGCGAAATGCTTATGGGCACTGCATACAGCTACGGGACGGCGCGACGAGGATATATTCGTCACCACGCAATAGAACTGCCGCCACATGCAAGTACATAGGCCTGCGTACAAAGATAAATTTGTCGGACAACCTATAAGGAACGGAATCAGCCGAGGTAAAGTAGCGAGATTCCGTGTCACACCGTCAAAAAACAATAGAGTGAGTTTAGATGTTTATAAAAACGACGAAGAAGTGCAACAGCCGTCGGCGACACTCGAGCCGTCGGAGATAGCGAAAGCCATACGTAGCCGACAGGTCAAGACACTGCGCGTAAGCTCAGAGAGCACGGGGAAGAAGGCCAAACGCTTTGCGTAGCAACGACGGAAGCCCGATTTGGTGCCCCCCAGCAGCGAAAAGCAAGCAGCTCGCGCCGGAATAATGTGCGAATACAACGGTGTATTCCATCCACGAGGGAACAAGCGACAGCAAACGTACGAGGTGCAGTATCGCACACCCTTTAAGGTCAGATAGAAGGACCTAGGATCGCAACCCTTGCCTGGGAAGACTGTAAAATCGGAGCATGGGTCCGGTAAAATGCAGAAAGCCGGAAAAAGAAATATAGATGTAGATGCTCTGAGTCGTATATACGCGACCACACGAGCTCAAGTGGGACAGGAAAGAAAGTCCCACAAGAAAGAGCAAGATTGCGCATTCGGGTATACGAACAGCCGCACAAAGCGGAGCGTCAAAGAAACCCAAGGCAACCACTTTAACTCGTCGAAGCGAGAGGTTAAACTCGCCCACGAGAAAGAGAAGTGGAGAGGCCGACAGACAAAATGCTAGCGGAAGGAATAGACCAGCCCAGCAGGAGTCAATGGAACGCGCCACCGACTTCCCAGCGGCTAATGAACTTCGCGTTAGCAGGACTACAGGGCGTCAAATGCTATGTGTACGTCGACGACATAGTAACACACGGAGTAAAAGCTACTTGCGATACTATGGGCCCTAGCTCAATTCTGACCATATATTTATGGTACACGTTTTACGGTAGTGATGGACCACCAACCGCTCACCTGGCTGTTCGGAGTAAAGGACCCAGGTTCAAGCTTAATGCGTTGAAAAATTAAATTGGCCGAACACGAATTTAACGTTGAATATAAGGCCGGAAAGCGTAATACAAACGCCGATGCGTTAAGTCGTATATTCGCTACTACGAGGACCCAAGCGAGAGCTAAGAACGAAGTCCGTGAGTCGGAAGAGGACAGCATGCGCCCGGGTACGGACAGCCGCACAAAGCGGAGAGCCGAGAATACCCCGGGCCAGCCCAGCAACGAGGCAGAGCGAGAGAAAGCGCCTGCCAATGCTACAGACAATGATAGAGAGATCCGCAGCGTGCATGCAGATCGCTCTACTGAACCCCACAGCCCCGCCGAAAAGCCGTGTAGTCGGGGAAGGGGCAGACCACGCGAGCTACATACGCAAGATACTGGTAAGACTGCGAGCACCGCTGACAAGGACGGAGCGGGCCCAGCACCGCATGGCGGACCCGCGAAACGCGGAAGGCCGCGAAAAGCAAACGTTGCAAGGCCGCTCGAGACAGAGAGCGACCCAACGGCGGAGCTAACGGTGGACATACCGAGCGAAGAAACTGCGGACAGAGCACCGCAAAGGCCTGCTGAGGAAGCGAGGCACGGCGGGGCCCGTAGCCCACAAGCTTCCAGCAGCGCGGACGAAGACAGCGTTACAAAAGAGTATAGCGACTGCCGCAGTGGCGTAGCCACTCCTTCTGCCGATGACCGCCAGAAAATAATTAGAGAATACCACGACACCCCCATAGGAGGGCATCAGGGTATACGGCGTACGTTACATCGGATTCGGACCAAATACGACTGGCCCGGCCTGAGAAGAGATTTAGAAAATTATATATCGTCATGCGAATCCTGTCAAAAGAATAAAATAAGGAAAAAAGAACGAGTGCCGATGGTGGTAACGGACACCCCATCGAGGTCATTTGAAAAAGTCGCGGTCGACATCGTCGGACCGCTACCGGAAAGCACTTCCGGGAAAAGATACATACTCACGTTTCAGGACTCGCTTACCAAATACAGTGCAGCAATATCACTGCCGAACCAAGAGGCTTCGACAGTCGCTAGAGCGCTCGTTGAAGAATTAATCTGCCGGCACGGAACGCCGGAAATAATATTATCAGAATCGAACGGCGCTTTGGAGAGGTCACATCGCACCCTTGCTGAGTACCTAAAAAATTTCATAGATGAGGATCAGGGAAATTGGGACGAGTGACTGCCGTACCCAATGTTTACGTACAATATCACTCCACATACGGGGACCGGACTGTCTCCCCACGTGTTGGTGTACGGACGCGAGGCTGAGTTGCCGACCGCCGTGAAACAGGAGCCCCGCAGCACCTATGCCTACGATGATTACGTCCACGAGTTACGCGAGCGATTACGCGCCGCATGGACAGTAGCACGCGACAACCTGGAAGTCGCGAAGAGGAGGTCAAAGAATACGTATGAACAAGGCGCACAGGTGCAGGAGTACCGCTTCGGCGAACGCGTACTCTTCCGTGACGAGACGGTGCGCAGGGGGCGGTCAGCCAAGCTGACCCCGAAGTGGACGAAACCTCACGAAATAGTAGAAAAGAAGCCTCCCGTCAATTACGTCATCCGAAAGGGACGAAAAACTCAGCCAGTGCATGTAAACCGCCCGAAGCTCTTTATCGAGCACTAAGAAATATATGAAAGTATGCATTCACCCGGAAACGCGAGTTTGAATGTTTCCAATCCTCATTCCAGGTCGATCACGGCAACCAATGAAGGCAATGCGGTAGTGCTCGTGCGAAAGATACCGCTGATCGGGCAGCAATATTACTATATACAAAAGGTACAGTATACAAAAATACTAAAAAAAAAATTTTGCAAGGTACCGAGCAAATCTTACATTTGCCCGTCGATACACCTACAATGTCGGTTACAAACGACGCACCCTCCGAAGTCCCGAAATACGCGAAAATGGACACAAATAACCGGAATACTGGCTTTGATAGGCGTATGTATTGTAACCGCCCCAGGTTTCAGCGTGAAAACAACAGGGCGAACGTCTCAAGTCATCCGGAAAGATTACCTTCCCCCGCACGCCCTAAAGTTGAGGGATATGGAGGGAAAGGCACCTCCGATACGCACCGAGGAGGAAGTTTCACTGTCAAGCGTACTGCGAGATCCGGAGGGGCTACAAAAGCTCGGAGACTCGAGCAGAAGCTTTGGTCGGCTCCCTTCTGTTTAAATGTTATAGGTACATACGGAACCGGACACCGACAAGGACAACCGAGGCAGCAACCCCGGCAGCAGCCGAGATGAACATAAATCTAGAGCCACTTGGACGACAACAGCCACAGGAGCGACCGCGATCCGAGCGTACCAGGGCTTGGGAAACTCGCCCCGTCAGCCGAGTGCGATG
The DNA here is from genome assembly GCA_963942595.1 of Cylloceria caligata. NCBI lineage: Eukaryota > Metazoa > Arthropoda > Insecta > Hymenoptera > Ichneumonidae > Cylloceria > Cylloceria caligata. The sequence goes on along the minus strand of OZ012706.1, from coordinate 54,713,423 downwards.
GCCAGATCGACCATGAAGAAAAAATAGCAAAAGAAAAATTGTCAAATGATAGAGATTATTATGTATTATGTCTGCTGTATTGTCCAATATAGAGAATATTATTGTACGAGGAAATACAGGAACCAGTCGAAAAAAAATTTTATAGAAGAAAAATTTTTCTTTTTAAGGGGGGAGGGATGTTTTACCGCGAACTAATTCTTTGCACATTATTTCGCCATTGTCCTCCTTTCGTGAGGACCGCTCACCAAAGTAGAACAATGTGCAAACGTCAGCATCGAGCTGCCCGCAATGACTGCAATGAGCTCGAGCTTGGAATTTGCAAGCTAAGATTATTATGAAATTATTACGAATCCATTCGACACTCGATTTCAGTCAATGAAGCAAATTAACTGCTTTTCCGAAATCAGTCTACAGTTGAACATCAACCTGAACGGTTGATCGCGAATGATAAATTCGAACCATAGATTCACACGCGAGAAGTTGGTTCGTCGTACGGTCTCGTAACCACGGTTTTATTGTATTAAACTCTTTTTACTTTTGAATAGACAACGGGAAGTAGCCGTTGCCTATAATAAACATTTCCATTTTTACATAAATTGACGTCTACACGAATTACTCGAGTTTCTACTCCTAATCGGCAAACGATCCCAAAATAATAACTTTTTAATATTATACCGATTACCGAATTATCCAATAACGCAATACCGGCATAACACAGTGAAAAAATGAAGCAAAGGAGAACCGAAGACATTTGATCGGGATCAAGTACTGAAGAGCTCTCCTACGCAACACAGATGAATCTACGAGTCGAAGGAAACGTGGAAGCTGCTAAAATTGTTAAAGATATAACTTCGAGTAGTCCATCTAAAGCTCGAAAGTATAGAAAATCTTTGGAGTTTATTCCTGAAGTCACTCTTTCTGCTGATGAAGCTGTTTCACTTGTAATCGAGCAAAAACTATCACGAAGTCAATACCAGGGATTAAGGAGTATAAGTAAAAAAAAGAAATGTATATTATATCCATCTTATAAATTAGTACAGAAAGCTAAGTGTAAATGTTATCCTGAAAAAGGTAGTATTAGTATATGTGAAACCAATGCAGAAGTTAAACTACAAGCTTTATTAGACCATACAATCAGCCGACTGTTGACGACTCAAATGGATGTCGTAAAAAGTTTGCCGGATGAACAACTTTCTAATTTTAATTTAATTTGTAAGTGGGGTTGTGATGGCAGTTCTGGCCAAAGTATGCACAAGCAAAAATTTAGTGATGATGATGGAAGTAAATCAGATGCTAGTATCTTTTTCACTTCGCTTGTTCCAGTGCAACTAATATCGATCGATAAAAATACATCTGCAAAAATCATTGAATGGAAAAATCCGAGACCATCATCACCACGCTTTTGTAGACCAATAAAAATTGAATTTTTGCATGAAACTACTAAGGCCACTGTTAAACAGACAGAGTATATAAAAGAACAAGCGGGCAAACTTATGCCTTTTAAAACTGTAATAAATGGAAAAGAGATCATTGTTACTCACGAACTTGCTTTAACTATGATTGAAGGTAAAGTTTGTAACGCAATTACTGCAACTGCTTCTACTCAACGTTGCTATTTATGTAATGCTACTAGTAAAGATTTCAATAAGATCGATGTACTTTTGAAAAAAGAAATTAATAGAGATAATTTAACTTTTGGCTTATCTACATTACATATGTGGATTCGATTATTTGAATGTTGTTTGCATGTTTCGTATAAATTGGATATTAAAGAATGGCAAGCGCGAACAAGTGAAGATAAGAAAGCGACAGAAAATAGAAAAAAAAATTCAAAAAGGTTTTCGCCAACACTTAGGACTTATTGTGGATCAACCGAAGCCTGGATATGGTAGTACGAATGATGGGAACACTGCTCGACGATTTTTCGAAAATGCATCAATTTCCGCTACTATAACGGGCGTTGACGAAGATGTTACTAAAAGGTTCCATGTTATTTTGCAAGCTAATTCAAGTTCATGAAATTAATGTACCACATTTCCAAGAATACACAATAGAAACAGCTCGAAAATTCGTCGACTTATATCCCTGGTTCTACATGCCTACTTCTGTTCACAAACTTCTAATTCACGGCTCTGAAATAATACAATCTGCTTTATTGCTAATCGGACAAATGTCTGAAGATGCACAGGAGTCTTGTAATAAATATATTAAAAGATACCGTGAAGATTTTGCACGAAAAAGCGGCAAAACAAAATCGATGGAAGATCTTTTCTTGCGCTTGCTAGTGGCATCAGATCCATATATATCAAGCTTAAAGAAATTGCCACATAAGAAATTAAAATCCTTATTTCCCGAAACAATTGCTTTGCTTACTTCACCAACTGTTTATGCGTCTACTGATGATTCTATCTCTTCTTTTTCGATGTCGTCAGATTCTTCAGATTTTTATACAGACAATTCGACTGATGATGAAGACTAATTTTTATATTAATATTAGAACAATATTCTTGTTAATATAAATTTTTTTTTGAATTTGGCTTTGTACTGTATTTCTCAAATAAATATGTTAGTATTTAAAAAATCGTGTTCCTTATTACACTTTCTTATATATTTGAATTATACATTTTTCAATATTTTTATAAATGATTAAAAATGTAATTACTTATCTGAAATATGTACAAAATATTTCTTTTAAACAAGAAAATCATTACTCTGTAATCCAAATACATTTATTTTAAAACTGTAAATCAAATTATTATACAGTCATCTTAAAAAATGTTTACTGAAACTAAAATAATTATAAATTAACTGTTTGAACATGTTAATTTTATTTCACAAAATCTATTTTGTTTTAGAAAATGATTTTAAGAAATATGTGCTTCAAAGAAAAAATTACTTGCATGTAAATGAAGTACATTCACTTCAATAAAAAAAGGAAATGTAACTTGTAAATAGTATAAAATAAGTCTTTCAAAAGTGATTTTAATCAATACAATTATAGATGTAAAAGTAGATGTTTTATTACTTTTTATCAAATATATAATTTACTTACAGATTTATAAAAAGTTAATAAATTTTTATAATCGCTATTTTGGATCTGCTATTTTGAATGTTGTCTTTTTCACATCGGATTCATGTTCAGCGACCTCAAAAACCCCCGAGTAACAAGTTTCAAGCAAATCCGGTTGATTTGGAAAATTCGGTCCGCCATATTGGATCCACCATCTTGAATTTTGTTTGTTTCACACCGGATTCGTATTCAGTGACCTCGAAAACCTTCAAATAACAAGTTTCAAGCGAATCCGGCCGATTACGAAAATTGCGTCCGCCATATTGGATTCGCCATTTTGAGTTTTGTTTTTTTACACCGGATTCGTATTCAGCGACCTCGAAAACCCCCAAATAACAAGTTTCAAGCGAATCCGGCCGATTACCAAAATTGCGTCCGCCATATTGGATCCGCCATTTTGAATTTCGTTTTTTCACACCCGATTCGTATTCAGCGACCTCGAAAACTTACAGAAACCAAGTTTTATACAAATTCGATAAACATTCCGTATTATAACTGAGTATTTTCGGTTTACTATCGCCATTTTGAACCCGCCATTTCGTTTTTTTACAATTTTGACTTCAGATTCGTAATCAGCGACCCCAAAAACCTTTGAATACTATATCTCAAACAGAATGAACTACGTTTTCGACTTTTGACCAGCTTTTCGGGAATCGGCCCCACTGTGCGACGTTCAGTGGTATTACGTTCTAGAAACTCTGGGCACATAGCTACGTAATGGTCGCGAGATCGGCAACAATCCCAAGGGTAGGTTTTATCAGTCGACTCCCTGCGAGCTTCCTTGAGTGGTGCCCCTCGGGCGGTCGTGTGATGAGCTGTACCGGTTCGTACTGATCCTTTAGATGAGCTTGATAACGCCTTCGATGTAGAGGCCTTGGTGTTAACGCCCGGTTGATTTGGAGTCGCCTCGATTCTTTCGAGTGGCGTGACCCGGGATGTGACAAACTCCTTGAGCTCGCTGAATGGTGGAAAATTCTGCGAATCTCCAAGTGATGTCTCCCATGCTTCCCGTGTCAGCCTATCCAGTTTTCTTGCCACATGATCGACCAATACGCAATCCCAGAGCTGATCGGTGCTGCTGAGGCCTCTGAGAACGGTGTCTGCTTCAGACACTGTCGCAATAATTTCGGATAAAGACGTCGCGTCTCTCTCAGAAGGTGTGGTGACGGCAAAAATGCTGTCGAGGCGCTCTTCCATTAACTGCCGTTTATTCTCAAATCTGTTCGTCAGAATTTCCCATGACGGCTGCAGGGACTCACCTGTGTGTGCTAAGCCAGCGATGAGCTATGCTGCACTACCGGTTAGGCTGCCCCGTAGGTAATGCAGCATATCTACACTGGACAGCTGTTGCTGATCCATGATTAAAGACTGGAACATATCTCTGAAGGCTGGCCAATCAGAATATTTCCCGTCAAACTTTGGTAAATTTATATTAGGCAGCTTCGCCTTGGCTTGAAGTGGTGCTGCAGGTGCAGCAGATGGTTGACTGCGTGGTAAGCGATTTCGCAATGATGCAATTGCTATCCTCACAGCGAGTGTAAGCTTGGCCTCCTCCAGATGTGTACCACGACTGAAATATTCGTGGTCAGCGAAAGCAATTGGCCATATTACTTCAAAGTACTGATGTACTTTAATGAAGACTTTGTGGTGCTCGTCGACCTGAGCCTACAGCGAGTCGAGTTCTTCGGTGGACGTCTCATTTGCCTCTTGGGGTAGCGCTTGGAGCACCAGTTCGATGGCGTCGAGGCGGCTCTGCTGTGATTGAGCCTTGGAAATAAGCTCGCTGGGTAGTCGAGCAGGCGAGTTTGAGCGAGAGCTTGAGCGTATGGGTGGTGGCTCAGTAATAGCTGGTGGCGCTATCAATTTCTTTCCAGAAATTGGATCGATTCCCTCACCGCCTTGAGTTATCTTTGGTTCATCAGCCATAATACTGTGAGAGAGGTACTAATTAGGTTTGAGTTAACTTAACACTTTTGGTAATAGGCGATACAATTTGAGCACTGGTCGTGCGAAAGTAGGAGAGATAAGTAAATTAAAACTCTGCAGAGTTGTACGATACCCAACCGATGCAGCTGTCGAGCTGCGACGAACCTGACTATGTGCAGAGTCGCTACTGCGGAGCTCTGCTAGTGGACTCCGCTGAGAGTGCTAGTGCTCGTTGAGCTGTCGGATCGTCCTACGACGAGGTGAGCTAATGGATCTTGTTCCTACTGGGTGCGCTGGCTTAGAGTGCGTCCACGCGCTTGATGATAGAGCATGAAGCTAGTAGTACTGCTATCCGGCTCGAAGGACCAAATGTTCGAGAATTCAGTTGTTGAAGAGGTAGTGGACTGTAAATATTTGTAGATTGAATTAAAACGCAGTACACGGATGTTAACAACAATAGCATTTATTTGCTCCACCTGTGAAATGACAGTGGACACACAAATACATAAACAAATACTGGAAAATGTAGAAAATAATATAGAAAAAGCGTATAGAGAAAAGAATAGATGAGGCGTTCGGAAAAGAGAAAGTTAATGAGGCGTTCGTCTTACCGCACACAATTATACTAATCGTGTGCAATTGCTGAAACTTGCTGTCGCGATCAAGCAGATGCCGGGTCCACGACACGATGAGCCAAATGAGGATGTACCGGTGTGGCGACGTCAATATATCAATGCAGATATGATGGCTGGGTTGTGTAGACTATAGGTCGGCTAAGCTGGTCGTTGAGTCTGAAGTTTATGCACTTAATCGTCGAGAGAACGCACGAAACTCGATGACGGTGAGAGCTGTACGAGAGCAAAACGCAAGATGGCTGTGTTATACGAAGCCGCCGTTTTCTCGCCAAGGAGTCGTAGTGCGCTTGCGCGCAGCGACCTGTTGCTTGGCACGCTGACCTAGTGTAGGATTTACAGCTCCTGCGTGGTGCTGCCACTGAGTGGCAACAGCAAGCAGTTGCCCATGCTAGCCTGCAGTGCGCAGTCTCGCTACGCTTAGCAGAACGTTCAAGCATTCTCAATCAGTACAGATTAGACGTGAAAAGGGATATCGTCGTGGAGATACAGGGAATGAGTGGTAAAGACTCGGAATTTATTCCGAAAGAAATTGTCGTGGTAGCAGTGGATAGACCGTACTCTGCTCATTGGATCGTCGCACCATGTCACTTTGCCGAATTACCGCAGCATTCGAGAAGCCAGAATAATTTTCTCTCGAAATATTTTCACGATCTTGAATGGTATGAGGGCGATGTGAGCTGTAAACAAGCATACGCTAACTTCCGTGAAATTTCGCGAAAATCAAGACGTATCTATACGCGCGGTCACGAGAAAGCTATAATTCTTTACGATATCACGGGTCGTGAAATTTCCAACCTGGAGGACGAGGAGGGTGCTCCATCGTACACATTTATGCCGAAATCTTTGCGGAAATGCTTCAAACACGCTATGATAAACGATACAGCGTCTTCGCATTGTGCAATGCGCCAGGCTTTCCAAATAAAAAATAGGCTTCGCGAGCACCCGTTTAAAGAAGGATCATTGTTACGTCATGGGTTCCCGGTTCTTTCATATACGTAAAATTTAATTTTTTATATTATATATATTCGGTACGTATATTAACACATATATTCATAATGCGTAGGTCAGCGTTCGCACGCTGGCCAGCGAGACGCAGCGCATCGATGAGACGCGCTGCGCCCCGCCAATCTTTTTCCATTGTTATAGGCGCGGTGCTTCCAGCACTGCGCTAATTAGTCAGTTCATCTCCGGGGGCCGACTACGATGGTCAGTCCTCGTAACAGCACGGGCCCGTACTTATCATTTATAGCTTCAGAATAATTCAAACAGTTAATGACTTTATACGTATTTAGTTAATTCATTTGTAGTGCTTTGCAGTGTGTCTTAATACTGTTTAATATAATACCATTCTGATAACTTTAGTTACGTGCTACTATACACATGGTATTAATACCTGTAATGTTGTGTGATTTAACATCTAATAATTCAGACATTTTTGGTGTTTATCCTGTGTTATTTATTATTTATGAAACTCGCCCCTCAAGACCGTCCTCTAATCCCGAGCCAGCATATTCCGGCTCAAAATAGAGAAAATAAAATATTATTCCTTCGTTGCGTCCCTTCGTTAAAACCCAGGACGTAACAATCATACATGGATATTTGGTCGGCAGACGAAGAGGAAGAGCATAAGAGCGAGGAGAAATCTTCACCATGTAGTCGCGACACGATCGACGATGTTGTGAAATAAATTTGGCATATATATACGTCTTTCAAAGCGTATAAGTCATCATTTAATCATTGACTATGTGTTCAGCATGAACACTGGACAAATCTACGAGAGTTCGCAGTATCTACCACTCCGACACGGATAACCACGACGGACCTGGAGAGCATTGGATCGCCATGTACGTTAACCATCATGGAAAAGGAATGTACTTTGATAACTACGGGCTACCACCGGTTATACCGCAACATTTCGCACGACTATGAATAAACTGCAAGTTCTATCGGTATGGCCTCTAGCAGCTACAGAGTAATACGTCGGGGTGTGCGTGGACAATTTTATATCATATTCCTGCATCTTATGTCGTGCGGGCTTCACCATGTCGCGATTTAATAATCGCTTTAGCGATAATGTAATAAAAAACGATAGAATAGTACGTGAATATTACAATACTTTTGCCTCTCGACGAT